>OY740812.1:4108709-4410663 GCA_963514005.1 Raja brachyura | reverse complement strand
GGGGGGGGAGAGAGGGAGAGAGGGGGAGAGAGAGAGAGAGAGAGACAAAGAGAGATCTCCATCCCTTGTCAGTATATAGACCGCACAATAGGATTATTCACACTGCCCAAGATTATTCACTTGTCCCCATTTGTATGCTAATAGGCAGTCCAGCAGACCCGACTGTGAGCCAGCCAATTGTTCCTGCATTTTAAATACACCGATCTCTGCACTGAACACTCCGACAATGCAAGTAAGCTGTCCCATTTTCGGAACCATCTGACCGGATGCACCCGGCATGAACTCAAGGCTCGGAGCCCAGACTGAATTTACCATGAACCAGTCTCAAGTTAATGACTCAAACGTGAATGGGGTCTGTTGACAAAAGCCATCCATTGAATCGGACTGACGACATGGGAACAGAGACGGCCCTTCAATAGAGAAGATAAGACACAAAACGCTGGAGTCATTCTCTGCAGCATCTCTGGATAGTCACAGAGTGATACAGTGTGGAAACAGGCCCTTCGGCCCAACTTGCCCACACCGGCCAACATGTCCCGGCTACACTAGTCCATGAACCTGTCTAACTGTTTCTTAAACGTTGCGATAGTCCTCGTCTCAACGACCTCCTCTGGCAGCTTGTTCCATACATCCACCACCCTCTGTGTGAAAAAGTTACTCCTCAGATTCCTATTAAATCTTTCCCCCTTCACCGTAAATGTATGTCCTCTGGTCCTCGATGCACCTACTCTGGGCAAGAGACTGTGCATCCATTCCCCTCATGATTTTATTATAAGATCACGCCTCATCCTCCTGCGCTCCAGGGAATAGAGTCCCTGTTTACTCAACCTCTCCCTATAGCTCAGACCCTCTAGTGTTGGCAATGGGTGACGTTTCGGGTTGAGACCCTTCGTCAGATGGAGTCCTTCTCTCCGGAGATGCTGCTGGTCCTACTTAGTTACTCCAGCATCTCGTGCCCACGCTGTGTGACTCTGTGTCTGTGACACATATTACCGGCGACTGGGAAGGTCACCATGAGTATGTTCTCCATCCTTTGTTAGTACTACAATGATATTTGGCCAGAAAGATTAGCAGAGACACACCCAACAGTACACAGAACTCGTACAAATTGATTCTTTTGTAAACATATCTGCTAACTTAAGCCTAAAGCTCTTTGCAAGCAAAGGCAGTGAACTAAATAATTTCAGTTCAAAGAAGACCGGTGGTGCAGCGGTAGAGTTGCTGCCTCACAGTGCCAGAGACCCGGGTTCGATCATGACTACGGGTGCTGTCTGTACGGAGTTTGCACGTTCTCCCCGCGACCGCGTGGGCTTTCTCTGAGATCTTCTGCTGTGATCCCCCACTCTCCAGGTTTGTAGATTCATTGGCTCGGTGTAAGTGCAAATCGTCCCTAGCGTGTGTAGGGTGGTGTTAGTGTGCGGGGATCGCTGGTCGGCGCGGACTCGGTGGGCTGAAGGGCCTGTTTCCGCGCTGTATCTCTAAATTAAACTAAACTCACAGCAAGATTTCTATCCTCTGATGGATGGAGGGGGAACTGGGTGGTGAAAGGAGGAAATAATAACTGCACTAACCCAGTGTAAATACTGTAAAATCATTTTAAAATTAGAGGAAATAATTCTCCATGTACTCATAA
The DNA here is from genome assembly GCA_963514005.1 of Raja brachyura. The sequence continues at coordinate 4,409,030 of OY740812.1, read as the reverse complement.
TGATCTAACAATGACCCAGTCATCCTGTTACTTACCCCTCCAGTGTACACAAATCTCCCTTTCCCCAATCCCTTAATATCCCTCGTCCCCCTCACTAGGACCCCTTCCACCTATATCCCTCCCTCTTGCTTAATACTTCACTCCTCTCTTTATCCGACAGCCTTTTGTCTCCTTTTCATCTTCAGCCTTTGCCACTCCACCCATCCCCCGTTCTCAGAGACCTTCCTCACCCGTACCCACCTGTCACTTGCCAGACCTTATCCCACCTCCAGGTCTCCTTTCCAGCTTTCTCCACCCCCCCCCCCCCCCCCCACCCATTATCAGTCTGAAGAAAGGTCCCAACCCAAAGCATTGCAGTGGCGCAGTGGTAGAGTTGCTTCCTTGCAGTTTGCCAAAGACACCGGTTCGATCCTGACGACGGGTGCTGTCTGCATGGAGTTTGTACATTCTCCCTGTTTCATTATCACAGGCAGCGTCTCTAGTGAGGAGGAATGGGTGACGTTTCGGGTCGAGACCCTTCTTCAGACGAGTCCAGAGATGCTGCCTGGCCCGCTGAGTTACTCCAGCATTTTGTGTCCGTCTTCGGTTTAAACCAGCATCTGCAGTTCCTTCCCACACACGCGTTGTATTATCATTATCAGCACCGTCATTCACTGTGGATATGGCTGATCATCCCCAATCTGTACCCCGTTCCTGCCTTTGCCCCATATCCCCTGACTCCGTTCTCTTTAAGAGCTCAATCCAACTCTCTCTTGAAAGCATCCAGAGAATTGGCCTCCATCGCCTTCTGAGGCTGAGAATGCCACAGATTCACAACCCTCTGTGTGAAAAAGTTTTTCCTCATCTCCGTTCTAAATGGCTTACCCCTTATTCGTAAACTGTGGCCCCTGGTTCCTCACTCCCCCAACATCGGGAACATGTTTCCTGCCTCCAGCAGGTCCAAACCCTTAATAATCTTATACGTTTCTCATCCTTCTAAATTCCAGAGTGTACAAGCCCAGCCGCTCCATTCTATCAACATATTAAACGCAACATATCATCTGCGGTTCCCTGCAACTCCAATCGAACAATCACCATCAAATCGCTATCCAACCCTGAACATTCGGTACATCATTTCCAAAGAAAGATAATATCGTCAGTAACATTTTATTTCAAGGAGAAAAATGCCTCACTGAAAGATTTCCACAAGCTGGCTTTCACAGTGAATGCTAAATCCTTCACGGGTTTTGAAAGTCTGATTTTTTTTTCTCTCTCTCTCTCTATAAATAGACGTCCTTGGGGATGGGGGAGAGATAAATCTTCCAACTTGCAGCCCGAGGACTTGTTAAAATCGCCAACTCCGGCAGAGGTGCTAACTGATTGAGATTCAGCGCCTGCTGTGGCCAATGATTTATCCACACCTCACGCTCTCCATCCCATCACATCATCCGCTCTGCAATTGTGGGCTGGCATCAGTGAGGGGAGTGAAGCTGAATACAGGGGTGAATAAGAGTCTACCACTTTGTTGAGTGGTGAGGGCTGAATCACCTGCAGCTCAACACCGACACGACTAAGAAGTTAATGACGGACATTAGGAGGAGAAGAACACCCCTGTCCCCAGTCCCCATCAACGGTGTGGATGTGCAGTTTACCAGGGAGTAGAAATACCTTGTAGTGAACCTGGACAGTAAACTGCACTGGTCCAGGAAGGCCGAGGCCCTATACATGAAGGGACACAGCCGGCTGTACTTTTTGAGAAGGTTCCGCTCCTTCAAAATCTGCAGTAAGATTGAGGGGGAGATCTTATAGAAACTTACAAAATCCTTAAGGGGTTGGACAGGCTAGATGTAGGAAGATTGTTCCCGATGTTGGGGAAGTCCAGGACAAGGGGTCATAGTTTGAGGATAAGGGGGAAATCTTTTAGGACCGACACGGAGTGGTGAATCTGTGGAATTCTCTGCCACAGAAGGTAGTTGAGGCCAGTTCAGTGGCTATATTTAAGAGGGAGTCAGATGTGGTCCTTGTGTCTAAAGGGATCAGGGGGTATGGAGAGAAGGGGGGGTTACACAAAAAGCTGGAGAAACTCAGCGGGTGCAGCAGCATCTAAGGAGCGAAGGAGATAGGCGACATTTCGGGTCGAGACCCTTCTTCAGACTGGTATGGAGAGAAGGCAGGTACAGGATACCGAGTTGGATGATCAGCCATGATCATATTGAATGGCGGTGCAGGCTCGAAGGGCCGAATGGCCTACTCCTGGACCTATTTTCTATGTCTATGTTCTACCAATCGGTGGTAGCCAGTGCCAACTACTTCCCTGCCGTGTCCTGGGCAGCAGGGCGAAGCCCGCGGAAGCCAATAGGATCAACAAACTCATCAGGAAGGCCGGCTCCATCCTGGGGGTGGAGTTGGATTCACGGGATGTTGGTTTTGGAGGGGAGGATGCTCCTCAAACTACGGAGCATCTTGGACAATTCAGCTCACCCCCTCCATGACACACTGGTCAACCTGAGGAGCACCTCCAACAAGATGCAGGACAGAACACCACTGGAGATCCTTTTTCCCTGTGGCTATCGAACTGCACAACCACTCCCCCTTCTGCCGCGGGGTAGACCAAGACTGAATCTCTCCCCCACCCCTCCCCTCCCCAATCTGCCCACATGCCCAATCCTGGACTTTCCACTCATCACTTTAATTCCATGGCTCGTGTGTCTCCTTGCGTTTTCCCTCCTGGGATAAATAAAGTTCTATCGTATATCGTATCCCCACACACTCGACAAGCAGCGGAGAAACACCTCATGCTCCACTGGGCTACTGTATAACCCAGCAGTATCAACACTCCAGTCCCTCCCCTTCACTGTCTTTGGAGTGTGGGACAAGGACCTACGATCTACGGAAAACAAACCCACGCAGGTCACGGGGAGAACGTACAAACTCCGTACAGACAAGCACCCGCGGTCAGGATCGCGCCCGGGTCTCTGGCGCTGTGAGGCAGCAACTCTACCGCTGCGCTGCCGAATTAAGAACCCTTTGCTCTGGGGATGCAGAGGCTCGTAATTGACACTAATTGCAGCTCTCTCTCTCTCTCTCTCTCAGGGCAGCAATAACATGGAGGGAACAAAGAGACAGAGAATGAAAGAAGGACTCTCCAGTGACAATTCTAGAGCGCAACGCTGAATACAGAGGAGGTCTCCCTGCCAGGATCATCTCACCGCCAAACCTTGCTTCAGCAGGGAGGAAAACCAGCGGTGGAGGGTGGGGGAGTGACTCCAAGAACAAAGAGGGTCCATTGGGGACTACACTAATAACTCTGTAACTACGCACGGTGACTCTATGCATACTTTGTGTAGGGTCCGCAAAACGAAGGATTTCACCGTGGCATGTCACATGTCATAATAAAATATCAATCGATGAATCATCAACCTTTTTCACACAGAGGGTGGAGGGTGTATGGAACGAGCTGCCGGAGGAGGGAGGTGAGGCTGGGACTATCACAACGTTTAAAAAACATCTGGACAGGTACATGCACTGGATAGACAATAGACAATAGGTGCAGGAGTAGGCCATTCGGCCCTTCGAGCCAGCACTGCCATTCAATGTGATCATGGCTGATCATTCCCAATCAGTACCCCGTTCCTGCCTTCTCCCCATACCCCCTGACTCCGCTATTTTTAAGAGCCCTATCTAGCTCTCTCTAGAAAGCATCCAGAGTACCGGCCTCCACCGCCCTCTGAGGCAGAGAATTCCACAGACTCACCACTCTCTGTGAGAAAAAGTGTTTTCTCGTCTCCATTCTAAATGGCTTACTCCTTATTCTTAAACTGTGGCCCCAGGTTCTGGACTCCCCCAACATTGAGAACATGGGGGGCCAGGACAAGGCCAGTCGTCCCTCCCCCCGCCCACCCTAGTCGGCCTACTAGTTTCATTGCCATCCCGCTTAGTCTCACCGTTTGTATCCACTCGTTACCACCTTCTCTACAACCAACAATGAACCATTGTGGGCTCCACCTTTCCTTGATCATCCGGCTGGCCTTAATTTTGTTCTTTGCATCCCTTTCATTAATTTGTTCTTGCACCTTTGCCATATCTCTAGCTTCCCTCTCAGTCTGAAGAAGGGTCTCGACCCAAAAGGTTACCTAATCCTTTTCTATAGAGATTCCGCCTGACCCGCTGAGTTACTGCAGCATTTAGTGTTTATCTTGTGCTTATTTTCTGGGAACCAATGTCTACCTCCGCTCATAGACTTGATGATGGACCACACCCTAGTTAGGTCCACCCTCCACTTTCATAACAAATTTTGCAAGATAATTTCTTGTTTAAAGTGCAGAACACCCAAAGTAATTAGAAAATCCCCTGAAAAATTGACTTGAGGGGAGACAGTCTATATGTAATGAGCATTCGGAGGGTCACACCCTGAGTCTCAGATTCAGTAAGTGGTGGGTGTATATCAAACAGTATTGCTGATTGATCCGTGTCTGGTTTTGCTGCTGATGACCTGATCCATAATCCATGTCAGGTTTACCCACACCACCACCACCTTGCGGCACGCGGGCAGCTGTGTTGTATTTTAGTTTTAGCGTACGATTCGGAGCCGACAGAACAGATCTCGATGGTCTCTGTATGTATACCGATTAAAGTACTTATCACTGCCCATACAGTGGGCACGGTAGAACATAGAAACATAGAAAAATAGGTGCAGGAGTAGGCCATTCGGCCCTTCGAGCCTGCACCGCCATTCAATGTGATCATGGCTGATCATCCAACTCAGTATCCCGTACCTGCCTTCTCTCCATACCCCCTGATCCCTTTAGCCACAAGTGCCACATCTAACGCCCTCTTAAATATAGCCAATGAACTGGCCTCAACTACCTTCTGTGGCAGAGAATTCCAGAGACTCACCATTCTCTGTGTAAAGAATGTTTTCCTCATCTCGGTCCTAAAGGAATTCCCCCTTATCCTTAGACTGTGACCCCTTGTTCTGGACTCCCCCAACATCGGGAATAATCTTCCAGCATCTAGCTTGTCCAACCCCTTAAGAATTTTGTAAGTTTCTATAAGATCCCCCCTCAATCTTCTAAATTCCAGCGAGTACAAGCCGAGTCTATCCAATCTTTCCTCATATGAAAGTCCTGACATCCCAGCACAAACAAACACGGCAGTGTACGATGGAAGAAAGCAAACGGCAAAGTGCTGGAGGAACCGGGGGACCTGGTTGTGCAGCAGTAGAGTTGTTGCCTTACAGCGCCAGAGACCCGGGTTCGATCCTGACTACAGGTGCTGTCTGTGCGGAGTTTGCACGTTCTTCCCGGTGACCTGCGTGGGTTTTCGCCGAGAATTTTGGTTTCCTCCTGCATTCCAAAGACGTGCAAGTTTGGAGGTTAATTGGTTCTGGTGTATATGTAAATTGTCCCCAGTGCGTGTAGGATAGTGTTAATGTGCAGGGATTGCAGGTTGGCGTGGACTCGGTGGGCCGAAGGGCCTGTTTCCACGCTACATCTCTGAACTAAACTAAATAGTCTTCTGCAGCTGCACTAAAGCCAATAAATCCATTGTGCCGGTCTCTCAAACCCTTGTCTGTATGTGTAGGAACTGGACAGAGTGGACGTGGAGAGGACGTTTCCACTAGGCGGAGAGTCTAAGACCAGAGACCATGGCCTCAGAATAAAAAGACACACTTTTAGAAAGGAGATGAGGAGGAATTTCTTCAGTCAGAAGGTGGTGAATCCGTGCAAATTCATAGCTGTAGGCGGCTGTGGAGGCCAAGTCAATGGATATTTTTATAGCGGAGATTGACAGATTTGTGATTAGTACAGGTGTCAGGAGTTATCAATGAGTTCAGTTTATTGTCACATGTGGCGAGGTACAGGGAAAAACTTTATGGGGAGAAGGCAGGAGAATGGGACTGAGAGGGAAAGATAGATCAGCCATGACTGAATGGCGGAGTAGACTTGATGGGCCGAATGGCCTAATTCTGCTCCTACAACAGAAATGATGCGAATGATGATATGAACTTGATCCACGTCATCTCTCTAGTGCAGCTCTGTGGGAAATCTGACGTAACTGCATTTGTTGCCATATCCTCAGTAGGATTGGTAAGATTCTCGATTAGTACGGGTGTTCGGGGTAATGGGGAGAAGGCAGGAGAATGGGGTTGAGAGGGAAAGATAGGTCGCCATGATTGAACGATGGAGTAGACTTGATGGGCCGAATGGGACCTAGAACCTATGAAGTTGGACCTCCTGGGGAAAACCCACGTGGTCACGGGGAGAACATACAATCTCCGCACACTGATGGCACCCGTAGTCTGGATCGAACCCGGGTTGGATGGCACAGCCTGGCACCACCATGCTGTAGTCTCAGCTTTTGGAGTGAGGGGGGGGGGGGGGGGGGCGGGTGTGGAGAGTCTCAATACTCCAGACACTGTGGTGTTGAGGCGGACGAGACACACACAGTCACTGGTTCGTGCCTGTCGGCAGCAAGTAATGCGAGGGTGGGAACAATAATTACACGCTGTCCCTTCAGGGGCCGTGAGCTCCAGTGGTTCTGCCGGCTCTTTCACAACCACCGACTTCCATCGTAAGCCCAGACCCGTAATTTAACCCTTCAGAGCAGCAGAAGACTATAATGTGAAGGAGCGGGTGGGGGTGGGGGTGAGGTTAAACACTTTTCTCCCACCGCTTGCGTGGGATACACTCAGGTGATTGGGTTTATCCAGGGGAGGGGATGGGGGAAATAGTTGGCCACATTTCATGTCATTTCCAGTGTCACGTCTTTGCAGTCAGTTCCACGACAGATAGAGAGGCAGACACAGAGAGAGGGGCGTGGACAGAGAAAGAGAGAGGCAGACAGGAGAACGAGGGGGGAGAGGGAGAACGAGGAGGGAGAACGAGGGGGAGAGCGAGGGGGAGAGCGAGGGGGGAGAGCGAGGGGGAGAGCGAGGGGGAGAACGAGGGGGAGAACGAGGGGGAGAACGAGGGGGAGAACGAGGGGGGAGAACGAGGGGGAGAACGAGGGGGAGAACGAGGGGGAGAACGAGGGGGAGAACGAGAGCGAAAGAAAAAAGGAGAAACAATCTCACTCCCTTTGACGAATGGACTGCTTCCCATCTGTCCTGGAGAATACTGAGCCTGGAATACACCAGGTACAGAGGAACGTATTTCTGCATTCCTGGTGGGATTCCTGTTGTGTTAAATGTTGCATTCCACTCAACTCCAAATTCCTTGCCATTTTAGAGTGTTGTAAGCTGGGCTCCATAACAGGTAATAGACAAAACCAAGACTGAAGCTGAAGGTATGCGTGTTCTGAGTCTTCAAACCCCACCAAGCCCAAACTCCCTCCAGCATTGTCATTCCTTTTTTGTTTAGTTTAATTCAGAGATACAGCGTGGAAACAGGCCCTTCAGCCCACCGGGTCCGCGCCGACCAGCGATCACCCGTTTACCAGCTCTATCCGACACGCTAGGGACGATTTACTGAAGCCAATTAACCTACAAATCTGCACGTTTTTTTGAGTGTGGGAGGAAGCCAGTGTACCTGGAGGAAACCCACGCAGGTCATGCGGAGAACGTACGAACTCCGTACAGACAGCACCCGTAGTCAGGATCGTCGCTGGGTCTCTGGCGCTGTCGGGCGCAACTCTACCGCTGCGCCACCGTGCCACCCACATTTGATAATGCTTCTGTGAAATGCTTTAATACATTTTACTGGGTTGAAGATCTTCCTCACTTGGCCCCAACCCATTCCGCCCATGGGCCACAGACCACGCAGGGTCAGTGGGGAGCCCTGACACCCAGGTTAGAAGACAGCTGGTTGCTCTAGGTAGCACTCCAGAGGGATCTTGCTCACCAAGCATTGGGGAGTCACCAAACTAAAGTCCTGTCTCACACGCTGCCGGTCACAAGATTCAAGACTGACCCAGTTTGTGGTTTAACATGGGGTGTCAAATAGTTGGCTGTAGGTGAAAAATAATTCAGTTCAGTCTGAAGATGGGTCTCGACCCGAAACATCACCCATACCTTCTATGCTGAGATGCTGCCTGTCCCGCTGAGTTACTCCAGCATTCTGTGTCTATCTTCAGTTTAATTTATTGTCGCATGTACCGAGGTACAGTAAAAATCCAGTTTCCACGCTGTATCACTCTGTGACTAGACTCTATAAAGCAGTAGGAGAACGGGGGGGGGGGGGGTGTAGGGAAAGCAAGCGTTATTTGAATTTGGAGAGGTCAATGTTCATATGCTGGGGTGAAATACAGGTGCTGTCCCTCCAATTTGTGTTGGGTCTCCAACTTTCTGACTCCCAAATAAGGGACAAAAGGTCAAAATACGGGACAAATTCCCGATGGCAATTCGATGACGGTCTCGGCCGTGGCTGGGTGAATGATGAGTTGGCCCGGGTGCTGGACTGCACACAAAGCCCAGCCGGCGGGTCAGCTGAGGAGCTTTGGCCTGGGCCGGGCGATGTCGCGCGCAAAGTCCGGCGCCCCGTCCAACTCATCAACCGATGATCGGCCGTGAGAAGGAGGGGTGGTGGTGTTGGCGGTAAGCGAAGGTCCGAAAGCTGGCCGGGCTGCCGACCAACGGGGCCACAGGCAAGGCTGCACTCCATGGGCTGCACTACGTCGGGACGGGTGAGGCTGGGCCGGACGCGGCGCTCCGACCCGACAGTCCCCTCGACCCGAGTAGTAGCGGTCAAATACGTGACAAGGGCGGTCCCGTACAGGCCAAACCAATTAAGCCCAATATACGGGATGTCCCGGCTAATACAGGAGAGTTGGCAACCCTTTCTCACTCTGACAATGGAGGAGGCCCAGGACAGAGAGGTCAGTGTGGGAACAGGAGGGAGATTTTTGCAACCGGGAGATCATGCAAGTCAGGGGAGGAGTCAGGGCAGTCTGAAGAAGGGTCTCAATCCAAAATGTCACCCATTCCTTCTCTCCAGAGATGCTGCCTGTCCCGCAGAGTTACTCCAGCATGTGCCTCCCTTCCCCCCCCCCCCCCCCCCACATGAAGACCCCACTCGTCCCCAACATTCCCCACTGCACCCATACATATTACATCAGCGGCGGATCTTGCTTGCTGCATCGGATAAAGGAATGAATTACTTTGGTTACCATAGAGATCTCTCCCGCAGGCTGAGATTTTATAAATAGACATCACTGTTTGCGTAGTTTTCTGACCTTGGGTATTTTCCACAGAGGGAACTGATCGAGCTGTGTGTCCTACGCCCCATCATTCAGAGACAGCTTCTTCCCCTCTGCTGAACCGTCCTTGCACAAGCTAGGCAACTGTCCAATTCAACCTGCACTTTAGTTTAAAGTCCCACCTGCCCGTGTCCAATCCATTACCATGCTCTGAACGTTATTCCCTAACCATGTGTCTGTACATTGTAAATGTTCCATTGTAATCATGTATTGTCTTTCCGCTGGCTGGTTAGCACAAAACTTGCAATCATGTACAGTCTATTCATTGCCTGGATATGTCATGTTGTTACTTGCGGGTGGAGCACCAAGGCAAATTCCTTGTATGTGAATATACTTGGCTAACAGCACGGCTTTTCACTGTACCTCTGTACACGTGACAATAAACTGAACTGAAATGAACCGAAAAAGTACATGCCCAAACTCTCAAATATCTCAGGAGCTGGATAATAATAATGTTTTCTTCTTCATGTACCTAGAAGCTCTGAATCAACACAGACTGATGTCGATTAGTCTAGTTTATTGTCACGTGTTACGAGGTACAGTGAAAAGCTTTTGTTGCGTGCTATGAATTAATGAAGTTCATTAGCCAAGTATATTCACATACAAGGAATTTGCCTTGGTGCTCCGCCCGCAAGTGACAACATGACATAACCAGGCAATGAATAGGCTGTAGTGTTTAAGAAGGAACTGCAGATGCTGGAAAATTGACGGTAGACAAAAGTGGTGGAGAAACTCAGCGGGTGCGGCAGCATCTATGGAGCGAAGGAAATAGGCAACGTTTCGGGCCGAAACGTTGCCTATTTCCTTCGCTCCATAGATGCTGCTGCACCCGCTGAGTTTCTCCACCACTTTTGTCTACCAATGAATACACTGTACATGATTGCAAGTGTGTAGCATAGGACTAGTTTACACCGAAGATAGACACAAAATGCTGGAGTAACTCAGTTACATGTCAGGCAGCATCTCTGGAGAGAAGCAATAATGGTGTTTTGGGTCTAGACCTTATCTTCTGTCTCTACATGATTATAATCAAGCCGTCCACAGTACAGATACAGGATGAAGGGAATGACGTTTCGTGCTAGATAAAGTCCAGTAGAGCCCAATTAAAGATAGTTCGAAGGTCTCCAATAAAGTAGATGGCAGGTCAGGTCCACTCTTTAGTTGGCGATTGGATGGTTCAGTTGCCTGACAACAGCTGGGAAGAAATCTGGCTGAATGAGATAGTGGAAAGAATGCAACTAGTCACTGCAGCCGAGCACGTCTAAACTGCAGGGTCGCACACGGTGGCACCTCGATAACAATCAGCACGGGAGCACCTCAAGGCTGTGTGTTCAGCCCCCTGCTGTACTCACTCTATACTCATGACTGCGTAGCCGGTCACAATGCGAACTCCATCATCAAGTTCGCTGACGACACCACTGTTGTGGGACGTATCACTGATGGGGACGAGTCAGAGTATAGAAGTGAGATCGACCGACTGATGAAATGGTGCCAGCACAATAACCTGGCCCCTCAACACCAGCAAAACCAAGGAACTAATTGTAGACTTTGGAAGAGGTAGAATGGGGACCCACAGTCCCGTTTATATCAACGGGTCGATGGTTGAAGGAGTCAAGAGCTTCAAATTCCTGGGCGTGCACATCTCTGAAGATCTCTCGTGGTCCGAGAACACTGATGAAATTATAAAGAAAGCACATCAGCGCCTCTACTTCCTGCGAAGATTACGAGAATCGGTTTGTCAAGGAGGACTCTCTCTAACTTCTACAGGTGCACAGTAGAGAGCTTGCTGACCGGTTGCATCGTGGCTTGGTTTGGCAACTTGAGCGCCCTGGAGCGGAAAATACTACAAAAAGTAGTAAACACTGCCCAGTCCATCATCGGCTCTGACCTCCCCACCACCCCCCGCGACCACATGGGCTTCTTCCGAGTGCTTCGGTTTCCTCCCACATCCCAAAAGCTTGCGGGTTTGTAAGTTAATTGGCTTCTGTAAATTGCAAATCGCCGCTGGTGTGCGTGTGCACGTGTGCGTGCACGCATGTAGGGGGGATAGTGCCAGTGTACGGGGATCGCTGCTTGGCACGGACTCAGTGGGCCGAATGGCCTATTTACAGCTATATCTCTCAACTAAACTAAACTTTAGCCTTGTCCTTTCCACCCCAATTCCAGTCCAACAATCATCTGAATGTGAACAAGAGCCACGGAGCTAAATGCAGCATTCGATTTCAAGTGAGTTGTAGAGGAAACCATGAGGAATCTGACCATAATCAACGGGGATAAATGAAGAGGCTGCTTTATCATAAACCAGCATCTCTCCTGCTATGTAAATATTTAAATACAGCATTTCGTTCCTTAAAAAACAGTAAAGCTAAAGGGTGCAGTGACCCAAAGTTTCTGGCATTCCTCCCACAGTAAGAGGCAGAGAGTTGTGCAGCGAATGACCTTGCTTGCTCGGTTCAGTGTCAGATCCATTGGAGTTTCGTGCAGGAGAACCAGGTGGGTCAGGAAAGGAATTTTCATCCCGCTCCGAATCTGCACTCGTTTCACATCGGAGACTCCTGCAACAAGCAACAGACTTGCGACAGGCACGGTGGCGCAGCGGTAGAGCCGCTGCCTCACAGCGCCAGAGACCGCGGTTCGATCCTGACCACGGGTGCTGTCTGTACGGAGTTTGTACATTCTCCCCGTGACCTGCGTGGGTTTTCTCCGGGTGCTCCGGTTTCCTCCCACATTCCAAAGACGTGCAGGTTTGTCGGTCAATTGGCTTCAGTAAAAATTGTAAAATGTCCCTGGTGTGTAGGATCATAAGTGATAGGAGTAGAATTAGGCCTTTCGGCCCATCAAGTCTACTCCGCCATTCAATGACGGCTGATCTATCCATCTCTCCCTCCTTCTGCCTTCTCCCCATAGCCTCTGACGCCTGTAAAGGCGGGATAATATGGAACTAGTGCACAGGGTGAATGCTGGTCGGCACGGACTTGGTGGGCTGTCTCCGCGCTGTATCTCTCCAATAAAATTAACCAGACTGGAGATTTTGCAGCATTGGCCTCAGATGGCTCTCTTCATAATCTTCATTTGACCACTGACATCTTTGACTCGAGTTACCTCAAACCTGCAGTTCTCCTGGTCCCTCCAGCTCCTTGCCCTGTTTAATCATTCATTAATATCCTACTCTGCCTAATATTCGTATCAAGCATCTGCAGCCTAATGCAAATCTGCCTCAATTGATATTCTGGGAACTAACATAAAACCTGGATTATATCTATTTCCTGGATCTTTTTGGAATGAGGCAAAAGGAGGATTAAAAGATGACTTAACGGCAGCACGTTCATCTCATATAGTTAGGCTTGGTCGAAATGGAAGTCTATTTCCCAAAATGCTACCCAAATAATTCTCTTCTTTCTTCTTCAAAACATATTTCACAAAATGTCATTTGAAGCAATTAAACCATAAATGCTAACAATTAATACCAATGGATTAGGACTTTAAAACATTTTGTTGTCATTATGAAATTATGGATTTCAGAATGTGGATTATTGTGGATTATGAAAGAAAACTGGCAGGAAATAAAAACTGACTGCAAATGTTTTTATCGATATGTGAAGCAAAAAAGATTAGTTAAAACAAATGTAGGTCCCTTGCAGTCAGAAACAGGTGAATTGATCATGGGGAACAAGGGCATGGCAGACCAATTGAATAACTACTTTGGTTCTGTCTTCACTAAGGAATACATAAATAATTTGCCGGCAATAGCAGGGGACCAGGGGTCAAATGAGATGGAGGAACTGAGTGAAATCCAGGTTAGCCGGAAAGCGGTGTTAGGTAAATTGAATGAATTAAAGGCCGATAAATCCCCAGGGCCAGATAGGCTGCATCCCAGAGTGCTTAAGGAAGTAGCCCCAGAAATAGTGGATGCCTTAGTGATAATTTTTCAAAACTCTTTAGATTCTGGAGTAGTTCCTGAGGATTGGAGGGTAGCTAATGTAACCCCACTTTTTAAAAAAAGGAGGGAGAGAGAAAGCAGGGAATTACAGACCAGTTAGTCTAACATCGGTAGTGGGGAAACTGCTAGAGTCAGTTATTAAAGATGGGATAGCAGCACATTTGGAAAGTGGTGAAATCATTGGACGAAGTCAGCATGGATTTATGAAAGATAAATCATGTCTGACAAATCTTATTGAAGTTTTTGAGGATGTAACTAGTAGAGTGGATAAGGGAGAACCTGTGGATGTGTTATATCTGGACTTTCAGAAGACTTTCGACAAGGTCCCACACAAGAGATTAGCATACAAACTTAAAGCACACGGTATTGGGGGTTCAGTATTGATGTGGATAGAGAACTGGCTGGCAGACAGGAAGCAAAGAGTAGGAGTGAACGGGTCCTTTTCAGGATGGCAGGCAGTGACTAGTGGGATGCCGCAAGACTCAGTGCTGGGACCCCAGTTATTTACAATATATATTAATGATTTGGATGAGGGAATTGCATGCAACATCTCCAAGTTTGCGGATGACACGAAGCTGGGGGGCGGTATTAACTGTGACGACGATGCCAGGAGGCTGCAAGGTGACTTGGATAGGCTGGGTGAGTGGGCAAATGCATGGCAGATGCAGTATAATGTGGATAAATGTGAGGTTATCCACTTTGGTGGCAAAAACAGGAAAGTAGACTATTATTTGAATGGTGACCGATTAGGAAAAGGGGAGATGCAACGAGACCTGGGTGTCATGGTACACCAGTCATTGAAAGTAGGCATGCAGGTGCAGCAGGCTGTGAAGAAAGCAAATGGTATGTTGGCATTCATAGCAAAAGGATTTGAGTTCAAGAGCAGGGAGGTTCTTCTGCAGTTGTACAGGGTCTTGGTGAGGCCACACTTGGAGTATTGCGTACAGTTTTGGTCTCCTAATCTGAGGAAAGACATTCTTGCCATAGAGGGAGTACAGAGAAGGTTCACCAGACTGATTCCTGGTATGGCAGGACTTCTATATGAAGAAAGACTGGATAGGCTCGGCTTGTACTCGCTGGAATTTAGGAGATTGAGGGGGGATCTTATAGAGGCTTACAAAATTCTTAAGGGGTTGGACAGGCTAGATGCAGGAAGATTGTTCCCGATGTTGGGGAAGTCCAGGACAAGGGGTCACTGTTTAAGGATAAGGGGGAAGTCTTTTAGGACCGAGATGAGAAAATCATTTTTCACACAGAGAGTGGTGAATCTGTGGAATTCTCTGCCACAGAAGGTAGTTGAGGCCAATTCGTTGGCTATATTTAAGAGGGAGTTAGATGTGGCCCTTGTGGCTAATGGGATCGGGGGTATGGAGAGAAGGCGGGTACAGGATACTGAGTTGGATGATCAGCCATGATCATATTGAATGGCGGTGCAGGCTCGAAGGGCCGAATGGCCTACTCCTGCACCTATTTTCTATGTTTCTATTATTCGACTAAAACTTACAAAGGAAGGGGTGTGTGTGTGTGCCTGTGTGTGTACTATAAATATACAAAACCCAAGAAAGGCATTTTAGTAAGAGCGGTTTTATTCAATAGAAGGGTGGCACAATGACACAGCTCGCAATGATACAGCTTCACAGCACCAGAAAACCAGGTTCGATCCTGACCACGGGCACTGTCTTTGTACAGGTTCTCCCTGTGACCAAGTCTTTCCTCCGGGTGCTCCGGTTTCCTCTCCCCTATCCGCAAGACGTGCGGGTTTGTAGGTTAATCGGACTCTGCAAATTGCCCCTTGTGTGTAGAGAGCGGGCGGGGAGTGGGATGACGTAGAACCAATGTGAAGGGATGATGCAACTGGTCGGGCCGAAGGGCCTGTTTCTGTGCTGAATCTTTCCATCAAAAGTAGGAGGCAGGTAGGAGCAACTTTGACATGTGGTACGTGATTGTGTTTAGTTCAGAGATATAGGCCCGTCGGCCCACCGAGTCCGCGCCGACCAGCGATCCCCGCACATTAACACTGTCCTACACACACTAGGGACAATTGTACACGTACACCAAGCCAATTAACCTACATACTTGAACGTCTTTGGAGTGTGGGAGGAAACCGAAAATCTCGGAGAAAACCCACGCGGTCACGGGAAGAACGTTCAAACAGCACCTTTAGTTGGGATTGAACCCGGGTCTCCGGTGCTGCAAGCGCTGTAAGGCAGCAACTCTAACGTCTGTTCCACTCTGGCCACCCTTTGTGTCAATGCAGTTGGCAGCAAGCCTGATGTGCAAGACTCTCTGTGTGGGTAGGGTGTGTGACCAATGTGCGCAGCAAGGGTGCACAAGGAACACCAAGTGACTCATTCATCTGCTTCATGTGAAAAGCAAATGTGACCGGAATAGAACTAGACAAAGTGCAATGACAAATGAAACCAAAACCTTAGCAGTAAAGTGAATTTTCATTATACTCTATTAATGGTTAATAATGCACAAAGGTTCAGATTGTTTTGCAATCTGCTGCCTTATCAAATGTGTGGGAAGGAACTGCAGAGGCTGGTCAACACCCGAAGAGTAGGGGAATCGAGAACCAGAGGGCATAGGCTTAAGGCGAGGGGGAATAGATTTTATACGATCTTTTTTTTTTACACACAATGGCTGGTATGACTCTATGATCATGGCCAGAGCGTGCCAACAGCCTCCTTCACCACCCTGTCCATTTTCAGGAACTTTGCCACAGTTTTCTAATCGTTCCTCAAAAAAGACGGAACAGGCAGAGGCAGATAAAGATGAAAGTCCCAGATGATTATGGAAAGTCCCGAACCCGTTAGGAGTGGCGCTCCACCTCAACTCCAGCGCTGCAGTTCGATTGAACTAACATCACCAGCAGGAAGCCACCAAACTTTACCTTCTGAAATAGCTTCAAGCTAAGCATTGGGCTATTTTTAAAGGTGAGAAAAGCAGACTTTTAAACAGAAACCATTGGGGTTTTTATTTAAGACAATGTTCTTCTGTGCAGGAAATCTAATATCATGCTTGTCGCACTCACCAAGTCGGGTGATAACGGAAACCAGCAAAGCATAAAGACAGGACCCACCTCAATGCCACTTACCACAGTGAAATCGCCACTGGTCAGTGGTCAAACACCCGCTTTGATAACTGCCCACGGATTAAGAAGGCCACGCAGGTGTGGGAAAGGATACATTTACGAGAATGATCCCAGGAATGAGTGGGTTAGCTTACGATGAGCGTCTGACAGCACTGGTCCTCTACTCCGCAGTGTAGAAGGATGAGGGAGGACCCGATTGAAACTTACCGAATAGTGAAAGGCCTGGATAGAGTGGACGTGGCCAGGATGGTTCCACTAGTGGCAGAGTCTAGGACCAGAGGGCACAGCCTCAAAATAAAAAGTCATTCCTTAAGGAAGAATGAGGAGGAATTTCTTTAGACAGAGGGTGGTGAATCTGTGGAATTCTTTGCCACAGAATGCGGTGGAAGCCAAGTCAATGGATATTTATAAGGCAGAGATAGATAGGTTCTTGCTTAGTACGGGTGTCAGGGGTTATGGGGAGAAGGCAGGAGAATGGGGCTGAGAGGGAAAGATAAGATTAGCCATGGTTGAATAGTGGAGTAGACTTGATGGGCCGAATGGTCTAACTCTGCTCCGAGAACTTCTGAAATGGGTGTCAAGGAGTGGTCAATATCAAGTGAGACTCAGCAGGCTGTGAATATGTCTTATTTTGTCCAAAACAGCCGTGATGGCTCTCACACACGCACGCTCACACTTGCACGCCCGCTCGCACACACTAACGGATGACAAAGGAGGTTGTGGGACTGAAGATATACATTGGACTTTGGTTAGGCCCCATTTGGATGTAAGATCAAGGAACTGCAGATGCTGGTTTTCCACAAAAAAAGACACAAAGTGCTAAAATAACTCAGCAGGTCAGACTACATCCCTGCAAAACAGAGAGAGGCAACATTTCAGATCGAGACCCTTCTTATGGGGCTGTCCCACTGTACGAGCTAATTCTCCCGAGTTTCCCCTGATTCGAACTCGGAGATTTACGGTAATAGCCGCTCGTAGGTACTCGGGCCTCTCGTGGACATTTTTCAACATGTTCAAAAATCTTCACGAGTCTTCCCGTGCTTACCTGCCGTTAGCGAGTCTTCCCGAGTACCTGCCGTTAGCGTTACGAGCCGCTAAGAGACGTCCCCGAGCTCCGACGTACCCGCTACGTTCATTCTCCGTGCTCACCACGAGTTTGATTTTTTTTTTAAACTCGGGAGGACTCTTGGAATGAACTCGTACCGTGGGACAGGGCTATTAAGGTGAGAGGGTCAAAGTTTAAAAGAGATGTAAGGGGCAGGTTTTAAAAAATATATATAAACACAGAGGGTGGTGGGTGCCTGGAACGCATTGCCAGGGGTGGTGGTGGAGGCAGATACGACAGTGGCGTTTAAGAGGAACTTAGATAGGCACAGGGATATGCAGGGACCAGAGGGATATGGATTATATGCAGGCAGATAAGAGTTGGTTTTGGCATCAAATTTGGCACAGACATTGTGATCTTAGGTTCCATGTTCTGAGATAATTCCTCCCAGTGGCCCATTTGACATTATTCCTATTTCTAGATAGCCGAACAAGATAAAAGCATATCTATTTTAAGTAACCACTGCACCAGCTTTGCAGGCTGCAAACTTAAAAATAAAATGAACTAAATTTGTACTTGTTTGCATGTCATGTTTCGATTATCATCTACTAATATTATGAGGACAATAGAGTATTTTATTTGAGCATCCACTTGAATGGTGCTTTGTGCCACGGTTTATTGCAGATGCAATTACATAGAACTAGTCTAACCTGTCCATTAACTATTAGTTGGGTATTTCAATCAGTTACTTACAGTTTTCTACCCTGCTACGTATATACTTGCGGCATTACACTTAGACAACCTGGGACAGCACGGAGGCGCAGCAGTAGTCTTACTCCCTTACAGCACCAGAAACATATACGATTGTTAAGGGCTTGGACACACTAGAGGCAGGAAACATGTTCCCGATGTTGGGGGAATCCAGAACCAGGGGCCACAGTTTAAGAATAAGGAGTAAGCCATTTAGAAGGGAGACAAGGAAACACTTTTTCTCAGAGAGAGTGGTGAGTCTGTGGAATTCTCTGCCTCAGAGGGCGGTGGAGGCAGGTTCTCTGGATGCTTTCAAGAGAGCTAAATAGGGCTCTTAAAAATAGCGGAGTCAGGGGATATGGGGAGAAGGCAGGAACGGGAGACTGATTGTGGATGATCACATTAAATGGCGGTGCTGGCTCGAAGGGCCAAATGGCCTTACTCCTGCACCCATTGTCTTTTGTCTATAAACCCGGGTTTGATCATGACTGCGGATGCTGTCTGTATGTTCAACCTGTGACTGCGTGGGTTTTCTCCGGGCGCTCCAGTTTCCTCCCACATTCCAAAGACATACAGGTTTGTAGGTTAATTGGCTTCGGTAAAAATTGTAAATTGTCCCTGGTCTGTACGATAAAGTTAGTGTACAGGGTCGGCACGGACTCGGTGGGCCGAAGGGCCTGTTTCCGCGCTGCACCTCTAAAGTATAGGGCCTGTCCCACTTACGCGATTTTTTTCGGCGACCTCCGGCACCAGTCATAGGTCTTCGCAGGTCGCCGAAAATTTTCAACATGTTGAAAATCCAGCGGCGACCAGAAAAAGGTTTTGGCGACTGAGGAGACTACTCGGGACCATACTGGCGACACTCTGGAGACATGTCACGGGGTGACGCCTGCATGGTCGTGAGTAGTCGCCCAAAGAGCCGTTTTCTGGTCGCTGCTGGAATTTTCAACATGTTGAAAATTTTCAGCCACCTGCTGCGGCTATGACGGGTGCCGGCAAGTCGCCGAAAAAAAATCGCGTAAGTGGGACAGGCCCGTAAAGTAAACGCTCCCTGGTTAGAACTAGACTCCAGGGAACAGAGAGAGATTAGCACTGTATTAAATTAAGGTAGTTAAAATGGTTCTCAGAAGCAATCACACCAAGTAAACAATCAGAGGCTATAGGATGCTTGAGAGGATCACTATGGACTTGTGCACTGCCTGGCATTTAACAATAATAGACTCTCTAGAGGAACTGTGTGGAGAAAAATGTTTGCATTGATTACATCACTTTATTGATTCAAGTAGACCATTTGGATGTGTAAAAGATTTACAGAATATTATGTATGAGGGAACTGCAGATGCTGGTTTAAACCGAAGATAGACACAAAAAGCTGGAGTAAATCTGCGGGACCGGCAGCATCTCTGGAGGGAAGGAATGGGTGACGTTTCAGGTCGAGAGCCTTCTTCAGACCGAAATAAATGAAATATTGCCAGCAATAATACTCGAGCACCTGAGCTACAGGGAGAGGTTGAGCAGGTTAGGACTTTATTCCTTGGGGTGCAGGAGAATGAAGGGTGATCTTAAACAGGTGTACACGATCATGAGATGAATAGATCGGGTAATTACAAAGTGCCTGTTGTAGCTCTGTGGGTGGCCTCACTGCCAGAAGGTCATGGAGTCACAGATTCATGGTGATACTGCATGGAGACAGGCCCTTCAGCCCTACTTGCCAATGCCAACCAATGCAACCAACTGTAGATGCAGTGTATCTTCACTGTCTGCACTTGTAGTTGAGCAACAATAGACAATAGGTGCAGGAGTAGGCCATTCAGCCCTTCGAGCCAGCACTGCCATTCACTGTGATCATCCCCAATCAGTACCCCGTTCCTGCCTTCTCACCCATATCCTTTGACTCCGCCATCTTTAAGAGCCCTATCTAACCCCGTCCACACTAGACCCACCTGTCCGCATTTGGCCCATATCCCTCTGTACCTTTCCTATCCATGTACCTGTCCTAATGTCTTTTAAATGATGTGATTGCACCTGCCTAACAACCTAGTTGTTACAGGCCTTGCGTATAAATCCCACCGCTGAGCATTGAGTTTCAGTACAGAACCAGGAGGGATGCGTTTCAAGTTTAGTGCTGCTGTTCGGGTGAATGAATCGGGGGCCCCAAGCTGATCTCCCAGCTGGACATAGCAAACCCGCTGCGCTGTTTACAAAGAGATTCACCTGCTCCCAGCTGCTAAATACAGCCTCACCAACAACACTACAGGGGCACTGCGGTGGATAAATAAGTTGCTGCATTGCCAATGTCACCGACACTAATCAGATGTATCATCTGGGTTAGAAACATAGAAAATAGGTGCAGGAGTAGACCATTCGGCCCTTCGAGCCTGCACCTCCATTCAATATGATCATGGCTGATCATCCAACTCAGTACCCTGTACCTGCCTTCTCTCCATACCCTCTGATCCCCTTAGCCACAAGGGCCACATCTAACTCCCTCTTAAATATAGCCAATGAACTGGCCTCAACTACCCTCTGTGGCAGAGAGTTCCAGAGACACACCACTCTGTGTGAAAAAAGTCTTTCTCATCTCGGTCTTAAAGGAATTCCCCCTTATCCTTAAGCTGTGACCCCTTATCCTTAAGGGGAAAACATTAAGATGTTCATATACGATGACCGTTTGACGGCACTGGGCCTCTACTCGCTGGAGTTTAGAAGGATGAGGGGACACCTCATTGAAACTTACCGAATAGTGAAAGGCCTGGATAGAGTGGATGTGGAGAGGATGTTTCCACTAGTGGGAGAGTCTACGACCAGAGGTTGTTGCTTTAGGAAGGAGATGAGGGGAAATTTCTTCAGTCAGAGGGTGGCGAATCTGTGGAATTCTTTGCCACAGAAGGCTGTGGAGGCCAAGTCAGTGGATATTTTTACGGCAGAGATGGATAGATTCTTGATCAGTACGGTGGTCTGGAGTTATGGGGAGAAGGCAGGAGAATGGGGTTAGGAGGGAGAGATAGATCTGCTCCCATCACATGATACAGCAGTGACTACACTGCAAAGGAACGCGTGTTCATAAATTCATAAGTGATAGGAGAAGAATGAGGCCACTCAGCCCATCAGGTCTACCCCGCCATTCAATCATGGCTGATCTATCTCTCCCTCCCAACCCCATTCTCCTGCCTTCTCCCCATAATCCCAGCCCATAACAAAAGCTTGTCACCGTAGCTCGGTACACGTGACAATAAACTAAACTGAAACTGGTACTTACTTGGCTCTGCAACTTGCTTTGTTTCTTCAGGCGTAGGTTTTCAGGGGTGTCGGCCACGGCGGTGAAGGAAGATTTCGGGTAGTGCCTGGGGAAAAACAACAAGAAACATAAACACCTTTAGTTTCCATGTTTACATTCACATTCCCACAAGGTGCCATTGCCAAGACACAAGGTCATTATGTGATAAGTGATAGGAGCAGAATAAGGCCATTTGGCCCATCATCCACTCACCATTCAATCATGGCTGATCTATTTCTCCCTCCTGACCCCATTCTCCTGCCTTCTCCCCATAACCTCTGACACCCGTACCAATCAAGAATCAATCTCTGCCTTTTTTTCACTGATTATAACCACTGACTTAACCATATAACAATTACAGCACGGAAACAGGCCCTCTCGGCCCTTCCAGTCCGTGCCGACCATTTATTTTCCCCTAGTCCCATCTACCTGCACTCAGACCATACCCCTCCATTCCCTTCCCGTCCATATACCTATCCACTTTTAAATGTTAAAATCGATCCTGCCTCCACCACTTCTGCTGGAAGATCATTCCACACAGCCACCACTCTCTGAGTAAAGAAGTTCCCCCTCATGTTACCCCTAAACTTCTGTCCCTTAATTCTCAAGTCACGCCCTCTTGTTTGAATCTTCCCTACCCTCAATGGGAAAAGCTTATCCACGTCAACTCTGTCTATCCCTTTCATCATTTTAAAGACCTCAATCAAGTCCCCCCTTAACCTTCTGCGCTCCAAAGAATAAAGACCTAACTTGTTCAAAAGTTGGCCTCCACAGCCTTCTGTGGCAAAGAATTCCACACTCACCACACTCTGACTAAATAACTTTCTCCTCGCCTCCACCCTAAAATAACGTCCTTTAATTCTAAGGCTAAGACCTCTAGTCCTAGACTCTCCCACCAGTGGAAACATCCTCTCCACATCCAGGCCTTTCACTATTCTGTAGGTGTCAATGAGGTCCCCCCCCCCCCCCCCCTCATTTTTCTAAGCTCCAGCAAGTACAGGCCCAGTGCCGACAAACGCTCATCGCAGGTTAACCTATGCATCAACAGCAATTAATTAAAAATAGAACTCTTCTTCTATTTGGATCCTATCTTAATCCTAGTTCTATCCTACACACGAAGGACAATTTACAGAAACCTATTAACCCGCAAACCTGCGCGTCTTAGGAATGTGGAAAGAAACCGGAGCACCCGGAGAAAACCCACATGTAGAAGGTGCAAACTCCATGCAGACAGCACCTGAAGTCGGGATCGAACCTGGGTCCCGGGTGCTGTAAGGCATCTGTATCCGTACACTGTGAATGACCCGATTGTAATCATGTATTGTCTTTCCGCTGACTGGTTAGAATGCAACAAAAGCTTTTCTATGACCCCTCTCACCCTGGCCACAAACTCTTTGAATCACTTCCTCTGGAAGGTGACTCCGGACTGTCAAAGCTGCCGCAGCCAGACATAAAAACTGTTTTTATCCACGAGTAGTTGCTCTACTCAACAGCCAACAATCTGTAGCCTCCCTTTGATCTGGTATTTTGTTGGTTCACATGCATGTTTTATCATTAATGTTTTATTATTATTAATGTTTATTGTTTTCCGAGTCATTCGTAACTGTCACTGTATGTCATGTTGTTACTTGTGGGCGGAGCACCAAGCCAAATTCCTTGTATGTGAATACTTGGCCAATAAACTTACTTAACTGTACTTTGGCAATAAACTAAACTGAACTGATTTAATACTTCAGCCACATTTAATGCAATCTATGCCAACTGCAAGCAAGAACATGAAAAGGTAACTCAATCCATTCTAAGAACATTCTGGAAACACCACAGATCAGGCGGGGAGGAGTCCAAGTCCTGAAACGTTGTTCCGAAATGTCTTTTGCCCAGTGGTTCAATGTTTCAATAGTGGTTCCATTGTCACATGTGTGAAGTGTGTGTAGACACTGCAAAAGTATTTTTTCTTACAAACAGTCCAGTAGAGTATCGCCCCACCCCTGATCCCCAATTAGCAAATATACAGAAATAGTTTAGTGAGTAGGAAGGAACTGCAGATGCTAGTTCAAACCAAAGATAGACACAAAATGCTGGAGTTACTCCACAGGACAGGCAGCTTCTCCGGATGGAAGCAATGGGTGGCGTTTCAGGTCAAGACCCTTCTTCAGGACCAGACTCAGGATGTGTCAGATCCTCCCCCAATGTACGCATGCATTCCATACCATACGATAGAACTTTATTTATCCCAGGAGGGAAATTGATCGGCCAACAGTCATAAAAACAAAAAATACATGAGACATGAAATTAAAGTGACGAGTGGATAGACTTGGGGGATGTGCAAACATTGGGGAGGGTGGGTTTAGGGGAGTCAGTCTCAGTCTACCCTATGGCAGAAGGGGTAGGAGTTGTAGAGTTTGATAGCCACAGGGAAGAAGGATCTCCTGTGGCGTTCCGTCCTGCATTCAATGGAGATATCGGCATTGAAAAGAACAATGGCGGAAGGAGGAGCAAAATGACTATTTGAGGAAGGGTTTGGCTACAGGTTGGCTCAACAAGGAGGCACGGAAGAGTCTGAGGTATCAATCAACTCTTTCTACAGATGGCCTGAGGAATCAAGTCTTTCCACAGATGCCGTCTGACCCGCTAGGTGTTTCCCAGCAATTTCATTTTCAGTTTATACTTCTGGCATCTGCAGGGTTTTTTCACCCAAAGAGCGACATAATATCTTTACTGCATCGGGAGATGTGAGGAGCGATGCTTTTTTAAAAACATATGGGGCTGGATCCCAATTACGTCTTTGGGATGTGGAAGAAAAAGCGGAGCACCCGGAGGAATCCCACGCGGGTCACGGGGAGAGCAATGACGAAGGCCTCGCGCTGCCGGGGTCAAAGGAGCAATGATCGCTCGCCGCCGATCGACACGATGCCAGTAAACGCGGCTCCCTCAGCGCAGACGCCGAATAGATCCCGCGCCAACGGCTAACGCCCATCTACTCCCCTCGTGATCGTATGACTAGGTCAAGAGCCGAGAGCATTTTATTGTCATGTCTCAGATAGAACAATGGCATTGTTAAGGGGTTCCCCCACTGCAGCGACCTAATTGGCAAGTTTAGAAGACTTTGCTCTCGACTCACACTCACAACATGATTGACACGAGGACCAAGGAGGTCTTTGTAACTCTCCTTCATGCTGGAGAGTGGAGCCCGCGAACTCGAGGCCTCGGCTAGGTCGCGGCGTATTTTTCAACATGTTGATAAATGCCCGAGAGTAATAAAAGGTCGCAATGGGGAAAAAAAGAAAAAAAAGATATTATTTTTGCTCATAGGTTTAGTCGAAGTAGGTCGTAGTATGTTGGCATGTTATTCGTAAGTAATCGAGGGTAGTCGAAGGTAGTTGTAGATAGTCTTCAACATGACACTTTTTCAAACTCTCCTAAACTCGCCAATTAGGTCGCCGCAGTGGGACAGCCCCTTAAGAATGTCATTGTTCTATCTGCCCAACAGAATATAGAAACATAGTACACTGTAAACAAAGCTGTCAAATAACTTTTATCGCTGCAAATTTTTGCGCCGATCTTGTTATTTCTTGTCTGTCACCAAGACTCACAAGCAACGCACTGAAGGAACTCAGCAGTTTGATCAGCTGAAGTCTGAAGACTCAAAACATTCCTTCTCTCCAGAGATGCTGCCTGTCCCGCTGAGTTACTCCAGCATTTTGTGTCCATCTTCGATGTAAACCAGCATCTGCAGTTCCTCCCTCCACAGTTTGAGCAGCATCTGTGGGTTGTTGGGGGTGGAGTGTAAAGGAATAGTTGAGTTTTTGTGTTGAAACCCATCCTTGCACCACGACAGAGTGTGGAGAGGGGAGGTGCCCCATCCTTGTATTCCAATAGCCTCGCTCCCATTTCAGAACTGCCTCTAGGCATCGATCTCTCTTTGCAAGATTAGAAAGTACTTGAAGTACAAGCCTCTTGCCAGTCTGTGCGTGCCTGCCTGTTCAAGAAGAATGTGCCCCAGCCTTTTACAGTTTCAGTTGACTCCTGCAAGGCCATAAACTATTTGTTCAGTTTAGTTTAGAAATACAGCGCGGGAACAGGCCCCTTAGCCCACGCCAACCAGCGGCCTCCATACACCAACGCTATCCTACACACACTAGGGCCAATTTACATTGATACCAAGCCAATTAACCACCCCCTCCCCAGGCACTTTCCCTTGCAACTGCAGGAGATGCTACACTTGTCGCTTTACCTCCCCTCTCGACTCCATTGCCCCTTGCCCCTTCCTTCCCATCCCCTCGCACCGAGATCTCTCCTCTGGCTTCACATTTCACGCCTCCTCTCCCCATATCTCACAGCCCTTTCATCTCTGCCAAGCCAACCTCCCTCCAAAGACATGCAGGTATGTAGGTTTAAGAAGGAACTGCAGATGCTGGAAATTTGAAGGTGGACAAACGTGCTGGAGAAACTCAGCGGGTGCAGCACTTTTGTCTACCTTTGATTTTGTCTACCAGGTTTGTAGGTTAATTGCTTCTGTAAATCGCCCCCAAGTGTGTTGGATCCAAAACTGGTACAAAAGAGAAATAGTGTGAATGGGTGATGGTTGGTTGTTGCGGACTCGGTGGGCCAAAGGGCCAGTTTCCACGCTGCTTCTCCAAAACTTGGAAAAACTAAAACTTGCAGCCACCTACTACTTGCCTGGCTTGGTCCCATTCTGTCCCCCCCCCCCCCCCCCCCCACTTCTAGCTTTCTCCAAAACATTTAAACAGGTACATGGATAAACCCCCCCCCCCAAACACCAAACCTCAGTTATATCCACCTATCACTTGTCAGGCTTTGTCCTGGCCCCACTTCCCTTTCCCACATTTCTATCTCCCCCTCCCTCCACGAAGAAGTGTCACGACCCCGAAACATCGCCTATCCACGTCCTCCAGAGAGGCTGCCTGACCCGCTGAGTTACTCCAGCACTTTGCTTTCCACACTTCATTGCGTCTGCATTGTGTTAGCTCGAGATTCATTAAGAGCGTCTCCACCAGCTTGCAGAGTGTAAAATCTGTAACGTGCCATCAAGTTACTGTATCATTTATTTTAAGTGACAAAAAAAACCGACTCAAATATTCATGACTGTCCTTCTCAAAAGACACGGTGGGGAAAGTGCCTTGCTCCATGTGCGTGCGGGCAGAGGTGTGGGACAGAACCGTTGGCCTTATCCCCCACAGGGACCTTGTTGCAGATGGGTTCAGCATCAAATCAACGCGAAGCATGAATAATCAAAGGAAACCAGACCTTCATGGCACCGTGGAGATTGCCAGTGTCACTTCCTGTTTTGAAAGGCGAAACAAACAGAACTATTTTGGAAACAGCAAAGTGGCCAAATAAGGCAAGTGCGGGGAACTTGCTCACCAATACCGATGTGTCTCTCGCAAAGTCTTCCTACGTCATTCGATGCACAGATTACCACTGCCGAATATGGCCCTGAAGGGGACAGGAGACATAGAACCATGGGGCGGCACACCGGTGACTCGGATTCAATCCTGACCACGGGTGCTGTCTGTGCGGAGTCTGTACGCCCTCCCCGTGACCTAGTGTGTAGGATGGGATACAAGGGTGGTCGGCGTGGACTCGGTGGGCCAAAGGCCTCTTTCTGCGCTGTATCTCTAAAGACACTGGACTTTGTCTACGGAACCGATTTGCTACAAGGGCAGGGTGGGAGATTACAACCTTCACGTGG
This sequence comes from Raja brachyura, assembly GCA_963514005.1. The sequence goes on along the minus strand of OY740812.1, from coordinate 4,382,037 downwards.
TCCACCCTGTTTCGGCGAATGCAATCAACCCGGCGCGCACAATCAAATAGAACAAGTTGTCCTACAACGTTAGGCTGTGCACGCCACACACAAGAAGAAGATATGCTACAATGCTGAGAACTATATTCTGCATCCTCTCCTGTGCTCCATCTAAGGCACCTTTGGACTTAGATTGTATTAATATAAAGCATATCTGATCTATGATTGGAAAACATGTAGAAGAGCTTTTCACTGCACCTTGGTATACTGACAATATTAAACCTGAATCTGAGTCTGAAGAAGGGTCTCGACCCGAAACGTCACCTATTCCTTCGCTCCATAGATGCTGCCTCACCCGCTGAGTTTCTCCAGCATTTTTGTCTACCTATAATAAACCTAAACCGAACTTTACCTGGTGAATCTTCGATTACTGCCCGTACAACCTTGCAATGCATATTCTTTCCATGACTTCAACATTACAACAGCGAATGAACTTCATAAGCATTTTGTCGGGTGGTGCAGCAGCAGAGTTGCCGCATTACAGAGGCAGGGTTCGATCCCGACTACGGATGCTGTCTGGACGAAGTTTGCACGTTCTCCCTGCAACCACGTGCATTTTCTCCGGGTGCTCTAGTTTCCTCCCACACTCCAAAGACACACCACTTTGTACGTTAATTGGCTTCGGTACATTGTAAATTGTCCCTGGTGTATAGGATAGGAAAGTAAAGTGGATAGGTATATGGACGGGAAGGGAATGGAGGGGTATGGTCTGAGTGCAGGTAGATGGGACTAGGGGAAAATAAATGGTCGGCACGGACTGGAAGAGCCGAGAAGGCCTGTTTCCATGCTGTAATTGTTATATTGTTATATGGTGATCGTGTACACGGACAGGTAATCACTGGTTTCTGCTGACTCGGTGGTCTGAAGGGCCTGATTGCACACTGGATCTCCAAAGTCTAAAGACTTGCAAAGCATCAAGGTTGTCATAGACCCATTCACAGAATGCACATCTTGGCAGAGTTTTAATGGACAGCACCATCTGATCATTAATGGTGGCACAGCGGCAGAGTTGCTGCCTTACAGCGCCTGCAGCACCAGACACAGAGTTCGATCCCGACTACGGGCACCGTCTGCACAGAGTTTTGTACGTTCTCCCTGCGTGGGTTTTCTCCCGAGATCCTCAGTTTCCTCCAAAGGCGTACAGGTTAGTAGGTTAATTGGCTTGGTACAAATCTAAATTTTCCCTTGTGCGTGTAGGATAGTGTTAATGTACGGGGATCACTGGTTGGCGTGGACTCGGTGGGTCGAAGGGCCTGTTTCAAGGCTGTATCTCTAAACTAAGCTAATTTCAGCCTTGTTCACTGTGGAGATAACGAATTGCAGATACTGGGATCTTGTGTAGAACATAAAGTGCAGGAGTAACCCGACCGGCCAGGGCAGGACCATGAGGACATGGATACACTAAGTTTCAAGTCAGGAAGCTTCTTCAGACTCGACCTCACTGGGGGGGAATTTTCCCTTTCCCCAGTCAAGGGCCTTTACCGTGAAAAATATTCCTTGAAGGCCAAGACAAGAGCAATAAAGTGGCGCAGCGGGTAGAGCTGCTGCCTCACAGCGCCAGAGACTCCGGTTCGATCCCGATCTCGGGCGCTGTCTGTGTGGAGTTTGCATGTTCTACCGGTCACGTGGGTTGTCTCCAGGTGCTCCAGCTTCCTCCCACAACCCAAAGATAGGCATGTTTATACATCAGTAAAAAAAAACATGTATAGGGAGTGGATGAGAAAGTGGGACAACATAGATCTAATGTGAACTAGGAGTGACTCAGCGGGACAGGCAGCATTCTGGAGAGAAAGAATAGGTGACGTTTCGGGTCGAGACTTCTTCAGACTGTGAATTGGTGATCAATGGTCGGCATGGACCCGGTGGGCCGAAGGGCCTGTTTCCATGTCCTATCTCCAAGCTAAACTAAACAGGAGGTGAAGAGTAAATAAGGGACCGAGAATCCTTTGTAAATTGTGGGGGGGAAAAAAAATGTATCAAGCTCTTTAGAGAATTTAAAGGAAATGAGAGCTTATAGTAATTAAAGTCGCATAACAACACAGAAGATAATTTTTCAAACAAAAAAAACACTTGAAGCATTCAAAATATTTTAGCAATTTCCTCCTCATTAAAGAGAGACTCAGATTTTGAATTGCCGACATAACAGCTATGCAGTCTGCACGCACCCCTTTCACAATGTGGGCCCTTCGACAGCGGAGAAACCCAAACGCAGATTGGGCGAGAGGTTTGTGACGCACCTGGGTTCAATCTGCAGGTGTGACCCTCAGCTGTCTGCCTCGTTAATGCCCCTGTCCCAGTTAGGAAACCTGAACGGAAACCTCTGGAGACTTTGTGCCCCACCCAAGGTTTCTGTGCGGTTCCCGGAGGTTCTTGTCCTCCGGCAACCACCTTCAACTAGCATCGCAACCGGCCTCGACTAAAAAATTACCGATTTTTAAAACGGAAACCAATTTCGACCATTAGGGAGACTGACAAAAACCTCCGGGAACCGCACGGTCTCCAGAGGTTTCCGTTCAGGTTTCCTAAGTGGGACAGGGGCATTATACTCACCATCCCGTCCCTACACTGATGTTTCTGCCCGTGGCCTCCTGCACCTTGGCAACGAGGCCCGACTTAAAGATCACAAACAAGCCCACATCAGTATGAAGACAGAGACACAGAAAGCTAGAGCAACTCAGCGGGTCAGGCAGCATCTCTGGAGAAAAGGAAGAGGCGACGTTTCAGATGGAGACTACTCTTCAGACAGAGATGGAAACGAGAGATTACAGACACTGACGCAGAGAGGTATGGAGCGAATGATCGAAAGATATACAAAAAAAATGCAACGATGATAAAGGAAACAGTCCATTGTTAGCTGTGGGCGAGGTGAAAGTTACCGATAAGAGACTCAACAAGACAACTTGGGCGGGAGAGGGATGGAGAGAGGGGATGCAGGGCTCACTTGAAGTTAGGGATATCAAGGCTCATACCGCAGGTTGCAAGCTGCCTGGTCAGTCTGAAGATGTCAGAGCCACTAGACTCTGATATCCAATTCTCTAACTCGCTCTTTCAGGATTGACCCTTTCAGACAGTCCCCCGTCTGATTTAGTCTCCGATTCCTTTCCTCTATATTAGTACAGGCGCTCCCCAAGTTACCAGTTTCAGTTTATTGTCACGTGCTAACCAGTCAACGGAAAGACAATACATGATTTATAATCGAGCCATTCACGGAGTACAGACACATGATGAGGGAATAACGTTTAGTGCAAGGTAAAGCCAGCAAAATCCGATCGAAGATAGTCCAAGGGTCACCAATGAGGTAGATAGTAGTTCAGGCCTGCTCTCTGGTTGTGGTAAGGATGATTCAGTTGCCTGATGACAACTGGGTTACATTCCATGAACTCTTACGCCTGTCAGATTTTACGTGTCGGAATCCCAATCTCCTGCCGAAAGTTACTCACTGAGGGTATTGCGTGGGAAGGAACTGCAGATGCAGGTTTACACCAAAGAGACACAGAAAATGCTTGGAGTAACTAAGCAGGACAGGCAGCGTCCCTGGAGAGAAGGAATGGGTGACGTTTCGGATCGAGACCCTTCTTCGGACAGAGAGTCAGGGGAGAGGGAGACTAGAGATATGGAAGAGTCAGGTGTGAAATCGACAGATCAAAGAGTTAGGGGAGAGGAAAAGAAAAGATAAGGAAGGGTAAGGTGCGAAAAACGAGATATGGGATAAACACAGGCAGTTGGGACCACTGTAGATGGGGTATGTTGGTCGGTGTGGGTAAGTTGGGCTGAAGGACCCGTTTCTACGCTGTCTGACTCTGACTCCGTGCTGGAGTAACTCAGCGGGTCAGGTGGCGTTTCTGGGGAACATGGATAGGTGACGTTTCCTCAGTTTGTTGCAGATGTTTCCTCAGACCCCTCCTCAGTTTGTTGCAGATGTGCGATGACTAAAGCCCCTGTTCCACTTACGTGTCCACTTACGTGCTAATTACGCTACCTCGTGGTCGCGTTGAGGCGTGACGGTCCCACGAGGGTCGTACGCGACTTCATGCGCTCGCACAGCCTTCTGGAGCGAGTGACATCATTTGAAGATAGACACAAAACGCTGGAGTAACTCAGCGGGACCGGCAGCATCTCTGGAGAGAAGCAACGGGTGATGTTTCGAGTCGAGACCCTTCTTTCGGCCCGACCCGAAACGTCATCCATTGTTCTCTCCAGAGATGTTGCCGGTCCCGCTGAGTTACTCCTGCATTTTGTGTCTATCTTCGATTTTCTTGGCCCCGCTCTGGGAGTAGAAGTGGGGGCGGATCTGGATGCAAGGGTCTTGGGCCTGTCCCACTTTGGCCGTCAGTTACACGACTGGCTGGTGGCGTGCGAAGATTTTGTTCGCGACAAAATGTCGGAGCGCGGCGTGATACCAACTCCATACCCCTCCACGCTTCTGTGGGACCGGCCCCGTGCGGCCACACAATGACCTCAACGCGAAGGCGAGGTCGCGCAATTTGCCTGCCAAGGACACGCAAGTGGGACAGGGCCTTAATCCTGCATCCAATGCAATAGAACTTTATTTATGCCAGGCGGGAAACTGATCTGCCAACACTCATAAAAACACAAAATACATGAAAGAAGTGCCCAGACAGGTTGAGCAAACACAGCACAGCATTAGACGAACCAAGCTTCTCCATTTCAGCAGCTTTCCCCCTCAGACTCTTCGGAAAATTATTTAAAACACATTTGGGTTTCTCCCAGGCCAGCTATAAATAGCAACAGAAGCCTCAGGCAAAATCCGCAGCCTTGCTTTATTGATGCAGCCGTGGTCTCATTTCACATGACAGGAAAGCTCCGGTGCAGTGATGTGGCCAGTTCATTTTTCCCACTATCCCAAACACAAGGCACAGGACAGGGAGCGAGGGAACTGGACACCATCCAAACACAAACACATTCTTCCGCCGTGGATCATATCCATTGGGACCTTGACCACGTCCGCCAGTCATTCCCCTTGCTCCGGCGGCCAGCCCAAATCACCCAGTCAGGCAATAAAGACCAAGGGCGAGAGGATAATGGGCCTGTCCCACTTTCACGACCTCTGCAGAGTTTGCCCTTGACTCACACTCGCAGCATGGTCATCACGAGGTTGTAGGAGGTCGTAGGTAGGTGGTAGCAGACCGTGATGCCAGTCGTTGGTTCTCCCCGTGACCTGCGTGGGATTTCTCCGAGATCTTCGGTTTCCTCCCACACTCCAAAGACTTGCAGGTTTGTTGGTTAATTGGCTTGAGGTTGTACAGTACACATGGTACAAGTGTGAATTGTCCCAAGCTGTGTGTAGGCTTGTGTTAATGTGCAGGGTCGGACGGAGGAGCTGGGCCTCGCGGGTCGGAGTCCGGGTTGGCGGAGCGGCGGACGGAACCCGCGGCGTGTAGAGGAGCATCAACAGAGGCGAGGCCCTGGGGCCGGTAGCGGTGGGGCCGGTAGTGGTGAGGCCTCGCGGTGAGGAGGCCTCGCGGTGACGAGCCCTCGCGGTGACGAGGCCTCGCGGTGACGAGGCCTCGCGGTGACGAGGCCTCGCGGTGACGAGGCCTCGCGGTGACGAGGCCTCGCGGTGACCGGCGTTCTAGGGCAGCAAGGAGGACCTGGGGGGAGAACAATGGAGGACCCGGCGTGGGGGAGGTGGAACCCCCATGAGGGGGGAAGGGGCGGAACAATGGACATTTGAGAAGCACGGGGCGGGGGGGGGGGGGGGGGGAGAGAGAGGAGAACAAAAGGAGTCACCGGTGTGCGTGGCTGCAGTTTGTGTACACTGTGTCAGCAAGCAAAGAATCTCACTGCTCTGAGGCACATGTGACAAATTTCTCCATTCCATCCCAGGGATCGCTGGTCGGCGCCAACTCGATGGGCTGAAGGGCCTGTTTCCACGCTGCAAATCTAAACTAAACTAAAGACGGGCCTGGTGAGCATCTCTGGAGAGATAGAATGGGCGAGGTTTCGGATCGAGACCCTTCTTCAGACTGAGATTCAGGGGAGAGGGAAACTAGAGATATGTGAAAGGTGTGAAAATGACAGATCAAAGCAGAAGATGCTCATGGAAATGTAGAATGGATCATTGTTAGCAGAGGGGAAGGAGACAATGAACTAGACAGATAGGGTGGGTTTAGAGGGATGCGGGACAAACGCAGGGAGGTGGGACTAGTGTAGATGGGACATGTTTGGCGGTGTGGGCAAGTGAAGGGCCTGTTTCCACACTGTACGACTCTTATGATGCTAAAACGAAGACACAAGGCACTTGTAGATGCTGGTTTACATAGACGGACACAAAGTGCTGGAGTAACTCAGCGGGCGCGTTGGGCAGCCTCTCGGGTGAACATGGATAGGTAATGTTTCGGATCGGGACCTTCCTTCAGACTCGTGTTCGCAGAACAGGGGAGTTGAAGAGTCAAGAATCAAGACTTCCTCAGCCCGTCACAGACAGACCCTGGACAGAAGGTCCCGACACGAAAACGTTGCCTGTCCATTCCCTCTGCAGATGCTGCCTGACCCACAGAGTTGCTCCACATCCTTTGTGTTTTGCTCCAGATTCCAGCATCTGCCATTCCTTGTCTCTCCCTTTTATTGCACCATGATTGAACGGTGGGGTAGACTCAATGGGCCAAATGGCCTAATTCTACACCTACAACAACAGGCGATTCAGTGGGCCGAAGGGCTTGTTTCCATGCTGTGTATCCCTACAGCGTAAAACCTCAGGGATCTCTTAGAATGTTTAACATACAGCTCTGTATGTACTCATAGAATCATAGAAACATAAAAATTAGGTGCAGGAGTAGGCCAATCGGCCCTTCGAGCCTGCACCGCCATTCAATATGATCATGGCTGATCATCCAACTCAGTATCCCGTACCTGCCTTCTCTCCATACCCCCTGATCCCTTTAGCCACAAGGGCCACATCTAGCTCCCTCTTAAATATAGCCAATGAAGTGGCCTCAACTACCTTCTGTGGCAGAGAATTCCACAGACTCACCACTCTCTGTGTGAAAAAAGATCTTCTCATCTCGGTCCTGAAAGACTTCCCCCTTATCCTTAAACTGTGACCCCTTGTTCTGGAACATCGGGAACAATCTTCCTGCATCTAGCCTGTCCAACCCCTTAAGAATTTTGTAAGCCTCTTTAAGATCCCCCCTCAATCTCCTAAATTCCAGCGAGTACAAGCCGAGTCTATCCAGTCTTTCTTCACATGGAAGTCCTGCCATCCCAGGAATCAGTCTGGTGAACCTTCTCTGTACTCCCTCTATGGCAAGAATGTCCTTCCTCAGATTAGGAGACCAAAACTGTACGCAATACTCCAGGTGTGGCCTCACCAAGACCCTGTACAACTGCAGTAGAACCCCCCTGCTCTTGTACTCAAATCGTTTTGCTATGAATACCAACTCGAGAGCTCCTCTCCCATCAGGTAAAAGCTACAGAAGTGTGAAAACACAAACCTGCAGATTCAGTGAAGAAGGGTCTCGACCCAAAACATCACCTATTCCTTCCCTCCATAGATGCCGCCTCACCTGCTGAGTTTCTCCAGCATTTTTGTCTAACTCCAGATTCAGGGACAGTTTCTTCCCGGCTGTTGCCAGGGTACTGAACCATCCAACCATAATAAGAGAGCAGCCTTGAACTACTATTTACCTCATTGGACTACCTTCGATCGGACTTTAACTTGCACTAAATGCTATTCCCTTTATCATGTAACAATACTCTGAAAATGGCTCAATTGTAATCATGTATTGTCCTTCCGTTGACTGGTTAGCCCGCAACAAAAGCTTTTCACTGCACCTTGGTACACGTGACAATAAACTAAACCATTATAGGCACAAATGCTGGAGTAACTCAGTGGGACAGCAGCATGTCCGGGGAGAAGGAATGGGTGGCGTTTCAGAAGGGTTTCAACCCGAAACGTCACCCATTCCTTCTGTCCAGAGATGCTGCCTGTCCCGCCGAGTTAAGTCAGCATTTTTGGTCTATCTTCAGTTTAAATCAGCATCTGCAGTTCCTTCCTACACATTTCGTAAAGGAAACCATTGCTCGATCTGAAATTCCCCTTTGGGGGATTTTCCAGAGTTGCAGCACCTTCATGTAGCGACCGGGTGGCACAAAACAGCTCTCAGGCAACAACAGAGAATAACTGCCCAAAGTGGATTTTGGAAGCAATCCATCAGCGCGAGAACAGTGTGGACACGGACCTTTCCAAGAACGAGGTCCATAAAATTAAAACAGAAGAGACCTTCAACTGAAAGGCAAAGGCAATTAGTACGAGGTTGGCTTTGCATCAAGAGTTGCCGCTTGGATCCGCACACATCCCTGCGGATGGAGAACGCTTATCCCAACGCTGACCTCCCACTCCATCCCCCCTGCCAGGGAACGTGTCTGTACGAACGTGCCGTGTATCCGCCCAATTCATCCAACACACACACACACACACAGCCATTCACATTACAAACTGCGTACCATACTTCACACGAGTGCCAGCAATTAGACCCGACACTGAAGATGGGCACAAAACGCTGGAGTAACTCAGCGGGACAGGCAGCATCCCTGGAGAGAGAAGGAATGGGTGACGTTTCCTCCTCCTGACACTTAGTTTAATTTTAACGTGTAGGAAGGAACTGCAGACGCTGGTTTACACCGAAGATATTTACGGAATCTTGAACCTGTCGACACAATCATAGAGAATCACGAGAGGAATAGACACGGAGTGACCCCGTGGGCTTTCTCCGGGTGCTCCGGTTTCTGCCACGCTCCAAAGGCTTGCAGGTTTGTAGGTTAATTGGCTTCGGTAAAAATTGTAAATTGTCCCCGAGTGTGTGCAGGATAGCACGAGTGTAGAGTGATCACTGGTCAGCACAGACTTGGTGCGCCGAAGGGCCTACTTCCACACTGTATCTCTGAAGGCATTGCTGGAGTTGCTGACTTTGGATAAAAGATCAAACCAAAGCACCAGCTGCTCTGGCCCACGTTTAAAGATCCCATGACAGCATTTTAATGAAGGCCAGGAAGATATCCGCACCATCTTGGCCAATATTTATCCTTTAAAGCACTTTAAAAGAAAAAATAACCTGCCCATTCTGGGAGCTGGCTCCACATGATCTAGTTACAATCCTTCCCACTTTACAACAGCCACCATCCTCCAAACGAGGTTTAGCTAACAAGTACTGAAGCCAAGTAAAATGTTACACAAATCCTAACCTCAGCTGAACTTCCATGGAGACAGAGCATGGAAACAGGCCCTTCAACCCAATTCAGTTTTTCCTTAGTTTTAGAGATATAGCACGGAAACAGGCTCTTCGGCCCACCAGGTCCGTGCCGACCAGCGATCCCCGCACATTAACACTATCCTACACCCACTGGAGGGGGGGAGGGATCGAATGGGAACATGAGGCGTAACCTTTTTTTTACGCAAAGGTGGCAGGTATATAGAATGCAGAGGAGATAGTTGAGGTAGGTCCTATCATAACGTTTAAGAGACATTTGGACAGGTACATGGATAGGATAGGTTTAAGAGGAATATGGGGTGAGTGTGGGCTGGTGGGACTAGTGCATGCTGACAGTGTGGGTGGTCACGGTGGCACAGCGGTAGAGTTGCTACCTTACAGTGAATGCAGCGCCGGGGGCCCGGGTTCGATCCCGACTATGTGCGGGACTCTGCGCGGAGTTTGTACGTTCTCCCCGTGACCTGCGTGGGTTTGTTCTCCGAGATCTTCGGTTTCCTCCCACACTCCAATGACGTACAGGTTTGTAGGCTAATTGGCTCGGCATAAATGTAACAATTGTCCCCAGCGTGTATAGGATCATGTTAGTGGGAGGGGATCGCTGGGCGGCACGGACCCGGTGGGCCGAAGGGCCTGTTTCTGCGCTGTATCTCCAAACTAAAAACAAAATTCAGCGACTCATCCACAACTGAATAATTAGTATGGTCAGGATGAAGAACACGGAAGCACTAATCTTATAAACGTCCATATCAGAGGCAAGGCTATAATTATCCTTTGTACATAATCTACAAGATCAACTGATTTCACCTCCTCCTCACCTTTGTATTTTTCGCCTTTCTGGAGGAAATAAGGTGCTTAAAACAAACAGGTTTGCTCAGTGTTTTTGAGGCTTGGCTTCAACAGCAGCCCAAGAACAGCACAGCTGACCGCACAGTGCCAGAAACCCAGGTTTGATCCCGACCCCGAGTGCTCTCTGTGTGGAGTTTGCATGTTCTCCCTGTGACCACGTGTCCGTCCGTCCCCCTCCCCCCCAGCACATCCCAAAGTCGTGTGGGATTTAGCGCTAAAGGAATCAAGGGATTATGGGGGGGAAAAAGCAGGAACGTGGTACTGATTTTAGATGATCAGCCATGGTCATATTGAATGGCGATACTGGCTCGAAGGGCCGAATGGGGTACTCCTGCACCTATATTCCTATCATTGCAGGTTAATTTGCCCCAGTAAATCTGTCTGCACGGTATCCATATCCCTCCATTCCCAGCCTATCCATGTGCCTATTGAGTAGCCTCGTAAACACTGCTATTGCATCTGCTTCCAACACCATCCCTGGCAGCGCGTTCCAGGTACACACCACCATCTGTGTATTAATAAAAAAATAAAAAACTTGACTCGCACATCTCCTTTAAACTTTGCCCAGTCCCATCTTAAAGATGCTGCCTGAGACACTTCCACCCTGGGAAAAACAGGTTCTGACTGTCGACCCTATCTCTGCCCCCCCATAATTATATAGACTTCCAGCAGTTCACCCCTCAAGCCCCGGCATTACAGTGTAAACAAACCGTCTGAAGAAGGGTCTCGACCCGAAACGTCACCCACTCCTTCTCTCCAGAGATGTTGCCTGAGTTAGACAATAGATAATAGGTGCAGGAGTAGTCCATTCAACCCTTCGAGCCAGCACCGCCATTCATTGTGATCATGGCTGATCATCCCCAATCAGTACCCCATTTTTGCCTTCTCCCCATATCCCTTGACTCCGCTATCTTTAAAAACCCCATCTAACTCTCTCTTGAAAGCATCCAAGCTTGATGCCATTAAGCTGGAAAGGGCGCTGAGAAGATTTCCAAGGTCGAGGGGCTGAGCTGTAGGGAGAGATTTGAGCAGGCTGGGACTTTATTCCTTGGTGCACAGGAGGATGAAGGGTGGTATTTTTTTTAAGAGGGGTATAGAATCCATGAGAGGAATAGACCGGGTAAATGAAGGGTCTTTTACGCAGAGCAATCATGAACCAGAGGAAAGAGGTTTATGGTGACAATAGACAATAGGTGCTGTAGGCCATTCGGCCCTTCGAGCCAGCACCGCCATTCAAAGTGATCATGTCTGATCGTCCCCAAACAGTACCCCGGTGGGAGAGGAAAGAATTTCTAGAAACCCAGAGGCAACTTTTTTATTTGTTATTTTTTACACAAAGGATGGTGGGTGAATGGAACGAGCGGCCAGAGGCCATCCTTCTTTAGTCAGAGGGTGGTGAATCTGTGGGATTCATTGCCACAGACGGCCATGGAGGCCAAGTCAATGGATATTGACAGATGGTGATATATGGTGGAGATTGACAGATTCTTGATTAGTGCGGGTGTCAGGGGTTATGAGGCAAAGGCTGGAGAATGGGGTTAGGAGGGAGAGATAGATCAGCCATGATTGAATGGCAGAGTAGACATGGACCGGATGGCCTAAATCCACTCTGAGGCTATGGCCTCCTGTCCTAGACTCTCCCACTCATGGAAACATCCTCTCCACATCCACTCTATCCAGGTCCATAATGGAGATCCGTGTGCCCAATCTTACAAGGGAGTCAACCCTAAACGTCACCCACTCACTCCTTCTTCCCCAGAGATGCTGCCTGTCCTCGCCAACTTACTCCAGCTGTGTGTCTAACTCCTTGCAATTTTAATTATGTTTTGCAAATTCCTGATGTAGCTGCTTCCAACAGGGAGTGTGTTCAGGATCACAGCAACTCCCTGCTTGGAAAATATGCAGAGATGATTAGGTGATATAAAGGTCAGGTGCAATTAAAACAAAAACATTTCCTTCGTACCATCAACGAATAAACGCTACGAGGGAAGAAAATTACTAAGGGAAAATAATATCCCTCAGAAACATCGAACAATGCCCAGGCCCATTGGACATAGAAGACTTATGCAGCCAAATAAATCAAGCATTAATAAATAAAAATCAAAACAAACTGCTGAAAACCTGAAACAAAAGCATAAGATGCTGGAGAAACTACAGGTCAGACGTGTGAAAATGTGGGAGGAAACCGGAGCGCCCAGAGAAAACCCACACGGTCACGGGGAGAACAGACAGGACCTGTAGTCAGGATCGAACGCGAGTCCTTGGCGCAGTGAGGCAGCAACTCTACCGCTGCGCCACCGTGCCGCTCTTGTTCCAAAAGGGCCCCGTCTCCATACCGCATCTTCTAATTGATCAATCATGAGCTAACACGAGGTCACCAGCCCTTCCTTCCAAAGCCTTCTGGTGACCCAAGCCACAATGGACCCCAAGACGTGGGCTGCTTTAAGGTCAAGTTGGGCTTTAATCTAATGCTTGATCCAAAATCGACCCATTGAACTCACGCCCAACACGTTAAGCAGAGTATCATGAAAACCTTCCTGCACAAAAGCAAGTGCGACTCATCCAGCCAAACCAACCCAACCATGCCAACTATCAGCTCAGAGGTTCATCGGGGGTAGGAGTAGAATGAGGCCATTTGGCCCATCAAGTCTACTCCGCCATTCAATCATGGCTGATCTATCTCCCCTCCTAGCCCCAATCTCCTGCCGCCACTCTCCCCCCCCCCCCCCCCCACCTCCATAACCCCTGACACCTGTACTAATCAAGAATATATCTATCTCTGCCTTAAAATTTCCATTGACAGCCTCCACAGCCTTCTGTGGCAATGATTACCAGATTAAAGAATTTCCTCCTCATCTCCTTCCCAAAGGAGTGTCCTTTGATTCTGAGGCTATGGCTTCTGGTCCTAGACTCTCCCACTAGTGGAAATATCCTCTACATCTCCACTGTATCCAAGCCTTTCACTGTCCTGCATTTCAATGAGCCCCCCTCATTCTTCTAAACTCCAGCCAGCACAGGCCCAGTGCCGACAAACGCTCATCATGGGTTAACCTACTCATTCCTGGGATCATTCTTGTAAACCGGTTTGAGTATATTCTTTGACCTTTCACTCCATCTGCCCGGCGACCCATTCCCATGTCAGGGTTCACGTCCAATGGCATAATCACATAATGACATAAGATTAAGCAGCATCCGGAGTTGGGAAGATTGCAACCTTCACGTGGTCCACCCTGTTTCGACGAATGCAATCAACCCGACGTCCACAAACAAGATCAAATAGAACAAATTGACCTGCAACTTTAGGCCGTGCACAAGAAGGAGATGAACTAGCATTCTCTACCGTTAAAATGTCCACTGGCCTGGCCTCCACACCCTTCTGTGGCAAGGAATTCCACAGATTCACCACCATTTTGTACACCGCACCGCCCGACTTCACTGATAAAATAACTGTCCAGGGTCGGCATGCGACTTCAGATGAGTGCAACTTACTCGCTCGCTCGTAAACAGGAGGCGCCAACAGGCCAGACAGAGAGCACGTGTACTTACGCATTGCAATAAGGCTTCTTTTCGTATCCTTTGTAATTCTTCATGTTTAAAGTCATTTTGCAGGTTTCACATTGGAAGCATGCTTTATGCCAGAACTAAAAGAAGAGCAGAAAATAAGGATGTTGTTAATGATCATCGTAAGATCCCCCTTCCCCCACCAAAACAAATTATACTCAACCATTTCCCAATTTTGTTCCGTCTAATTCAACTGCAGGTTGACACAGGAGACGAGGAAACACTTTTTCTCACAGAGAGTGGTGAGTCTGTGGGATTCTCTGCCTCAGGGGGCGGTGGAGGCCGGTTCTCTGGATGCTTTCAAGAGAGAGCTAGATAGGGCTCTTAAAAATAGCGGAGTCAGGGGATATGGGGAGAAGGCAGGAACGGGGTACTGATTGGGGATGATCAGCCATGATCACATGGATTGGCGGTGCTGGCTCGAGGGGCCGAATGGCCTACTCCTGCACATATTGTCTATCTTGGGTAGACACAAGGAACTGTTGATCTCATTATCACTCACCCTTTTAATCGCTAGCCTTTGACAACCCATCTGTCCATTAACTCTCCCTCACCTTTATCCACCTATCACCTAGGATAGACACAAAAGGCTGGAGTAATTCAGCGGGCCAGGCAGCATCTCTGGCGAGAAGGATAGATGCTGCTTGACCCACTGGGTTACTCAAGCATTTTGAGTCTATCTTCGGTGTAAACCAGCATCTGCAGTTCCTTCCTACACATTCCACCCATCACTTACCAGGCCCCCACCTCTTTTCCAGCTTTCTCCCCCCCCCGACTACCATCAGCCTGAAGAAGGGTCCCGACCCAAAACATCACCCAACCATGTTCTCCAGAGATGTTGCCTGACGCGCTGAGTTACTCCAGCATGTTGTTTTCTACCTTCTTTGCTAGAAAGACAGCGGAGTCAGAGGATATGGGGAGAAGGCAGGAACGGGGTACTGATTGGGGATGATCAGCCATGATCACATTGAATGGTGGTGCTGGCTCGAGGGGCCGAATGGCCTACTCCTGTATCTATTGTCTATTCCTGAAATTTCCAATCATATAACCCAACACCCTGCGTTTCTTCCTCCAGCCCTCATTGGACACCCAATAGATCCATCCCCTCTGCTTATTTCCCCAACCAACAGTTGCAAACATCAGTTATCAGATTGCCATCAGTCTGAAGAAAGGTCCCAACCTGAAACGTCGACTGGCCATTTCGCTACATAGGTGCTGCGTGACCCGCCCATTCCTCCAGCACTCTTATTTTGGCTCAAGATTCCAGCATCTACACTTTGTGTTATCAGATCAGATAGTTTTCCACTGTCTCGCTACAGGTCTCTCTTCCCACTCCCCCTCCCCAGTCTCTTCACCCCCCCCACCCATCTCCCTCAGTCTCTCTCCCCCCCCACCCCAGTCTCCCCTCACCCCCCCCCCCAGTCTCTCTCCCCACCCCTCCCTCAGTCTCTCTCCCCCCCCCCTCAGTCTCTCTCCCCCCCCACCCTCTCCCCTCACCCCTCAGTCTCTCCTTCTCCTCCCCCCCCCCCCCCCCACATTCTTGATATTTTTTCGGTCTAGGTTTATCAATGTCGCGTGTAACGAGGCACAGTGTAAAGCTTTGCATGCTATCTAACCCAAACAGTTAGTCAGTTTAGCACTATTAAAGGCATTCAAAATGAAATTGAAACCAAAGAATATTTTGAAACAATCCTCGACTTACGTCCCAGGTTACTCTGGTGGGATAGGGATGCATTTAGTTTAGAGATACAGCGCAGTAACAGGCACTTCGGCCCACCGAGTCCGCGCCGGCCAGCGATCCCCGCACATTTACACTACCCTCCACACACTAGGGACAATTTTACTGTTCTACAATTAAAGCAAGCTAATTACGTGGGTGTGTGTGGGGGTGTGTGTGTGAAACTGGAGAAAATTCATGCAGGTCACTGGGAGGACATGCAAACTCCATACAGACAGCACCCGTAGTCAGGATGTAACCCGGGACTCTGGTGCTGTAAGGCAGCAAATCTACCGCTGCGCCATCGTGCTGCCTAGTTTGTCGTCACAGAGGTTGAAGGGAGAACTGATAGGATATAAACTATTGAGAGATATAGTTAGGGTAGACAATAAAAACCATTTTTCCACGGGAGTGAAACATCAAAGACTAGAGGGCGTAGCTTTAAGTGAAAGTTTAAGAGGTGCGCAGGGCAAGTTTTTTTTATTAACACGGGGAGAGGCGAGTGCTTGCTGGGTGGGAGTGGTGACGGAAGCAGATACGATAGTGGTATTTGTGGCTTTTCAGAGAAGCACATGGACGTGTAGGGAATGGAATGATATGGATCAAAGACGTCCCTCTGCAGTTGTACAGGGCCCTAGTGAGACCACATCTGGAGTATTGCGAGCGGTTTTGGTCTCCAAATATGAGGAAGGACATTCTTGCTATTGAGGGAGTGCAGCGTAGGTTCACGAGGTTAATTCATGGCGGGACTGTCATATTTTGAAAGAATGGAGCGACTGGGCTTGTACACGCTGGAATTTAGGATGAGAGGGGATCTTATTGAAACATATAAGATTATTAAAGGATTAGACACGCTAGAGGCAGGAAACATGTTCCCAATGTTGGGGGGAGTCCAGAACCAGGGGCCGCAGTTTTAGAATAATTAGGCCATTTAGAACAGAGATGACGAAAATTGCATCCAGAAAGTTGTGAATCTATGGAATTCTCTGCCTCAGAGGGCAGTGGAGGCAGGTTCTCTGGATGCTTTAAAGAGAGAGTTAAATAGAGCCCTTAAAGATAGCAGAGTCATGGGATATGGGGATAATGCAGGAACAGTGTACTGATTGTGGATGATCAGCCATGATCACAGTGAATGGCGGTGCTGGTTTGAAGGGCCGAATGGCCTACTCCTGCACCTATTGTCTATTGATCACACGCGGGGTAGAGGAGATTAGTTTAACTTGGCCTCATGTTCAGCACAGACATTGTGGGCCGAAGGGCCTGTTCCCGTGCTGTACTGTTCCAAGTTCCGTGACTAGGTTCTCCGAGTCTAGCTTATTGTCACGTCTACCGAGGCACAGTGAAAAGCTTTTGTTGCGTGCAAACCGGTCAGCGGAAAGACAATACATGATTACAACCGAGCCGTTGACAGTGTACAGATACACGATAAGGGAATAACTCTTTCTATAGATCTGCCAGCCCTGGGGTCAATCCAATGTGCAAAGCCCGGAACATAATGCACAACACCATGATCTGCATGCAAACTGTATGGGAGTTAGCCACATAACAGGTAGTGAATCATACACACACACGTTATATTTATATACTTGTGTCTTTGCCTGTGGTTTGACAAGATGCACATAAACCAGCAAGATAGAAACCACATGACCGGAGGGAATGGACAGGTGACATTTAGTCACGAATCTTCTGACTGATCAGAGTGTGGAGAGGAGGGTGGGAGGAAGATGGAAAAGAGAGGCCAGGGAGGAATAAAGCCCCCCCCCCCCCCCCCCCCCCCCCAAGGTGTGGCTCAGTTGCTGCCTCACAGCGCCAGAGACCCGGGTTCAATCCCGACTACGGGTGCTTGTCTGCACGGAGTTTGTACGCTCTCCCCATGACCCAGGGTGTTCCAACTTCCTCCCACACTGCAAACTATCAACAAGGCCATCCACAAGTGAACGGTAAATTGTAACGGCTGCCCTAGTTACCCTTCACTGTTGACAACACCGCCTTGCCAGCCGAGATTTGCCCTGTGTATTTGTACGACAATGATGTTAATGTCTCGCACAAGACATGGGACAGAGGATGCAGGTCAGGACTTGCAGGCTTCAGTCCCAGCGAGAGGGTGGATGGTTTACAATGTTTGCAGGAGATCGAGCGGAGGATACCTTTTTAAGTTGAGTTTAGAGATACAGCGCGGAAACACCGTGTTCTACGCCGACCAGCGATCCCCGTACACTAACACAGTCCTACACACACTGGGGACAATTTTTTACATTTACCAAGCCAATTAACCTACAAACCTGTACATCTTTGGAGCGTGGGAGGAATCCGAAGATGTCGGAGAAAACCCACGCGGGTCACGGGGAGAACGTACAAACTCCATACAGACAGCGCCCGTTGTCAGGATCGAACCTGGGTCTCCGGCGCTGGATGTGTTGCAAGGCAGGAACTCCACCGCTGAGCCACCGTGACCGCCCCTTATTGAGGTGTACAAGACCGAGGGGGCATACATAAAGTGAATGCTCACAGTTTTTTTCCAGGGTAGAGGGCTCCAAAATGAGAGGCCACAGGATTAAGATGAGAGGGGGGGGAGCAAATTAAAAGAAAGCGCCAAATCAAATTTTTTTCTTGTCCATATCTGGAACGAGCTGGCAGAGGAAGCTGGAGAAGTGGATACTTAAGGGTGGCACTGAGTTAGAGTTGCCGTCTTACAGCGCCAGAGGCACTGTTTCGATCCAGACTACGGGTACTGTCTGTATGACGTTTGTACGTTCTCCCAGTGACCCCTGTGGGTTTTCTCCAGGAGCTCCTGTTTCCTTCCACAATTCAAAGACGTGTGGGTTTGTAGGTTAATTGGCTTCCGTAAAAAATTGTGAATTGTCCCTAGTGTGTAGGACAGTGCTGGTGTATGGGGATTGTTGGTCGACGCGGTCTCTGTGGGCTAGAGAGTCTGTTTGCACGCTGTATCTCCAAATCAAACTGAACACTTGGACAGATATGTGGTCAGGATGGGTTTGGAAGGATGTGGGCCAAATGCAAGCAAATGGAACCAGCCCAATATTAGACAGCATGCACAGGTTGTGCCGAAGGGCCTGTTTCCAACCTCGATAACTCTAAGATTCCATGACCAAGACGGCAACATAGGTTTAAATGACAAGGAATAGTGTTGTGAGTGGGAACATGCTGATGCTGGTTTAAACTAAAGATAGACACAAAAAGCTGGAGCAACTCAGTGGGTCAAACGGCATCGCTGGAGAAAAAGACTAGGCGTCATTTCGGGTCAAGATCCTTCTTCAGACAGAGAGTCGGGGGAAAGGGAAACGAGAGGTGTAGACGGATATAGAACAAATGAATGAAAGATATGCAAAAAAAAAAGTAACAATGATGAAGTTAACAGGCTGTGAGCTAGGTGAAAATGAGTTGCAGACAATGAGGCTCAACAAGACAACTTTGAAGCTGGTACGCCGTGGCTGGGGGAGGGATGGAAGGGGAGGGTTACTTGAAGTTAGAGATACCAGTGTTCATACCGCTGGGGTGTAAGCTGCCCAAGCGAAATACGAGGTGCTGTTCGTCCAATTTGCGCTGGGCCTCACTCTGACAACAGAGGCAGCCAGGACAGAAAGATCAGTGTGGGAAGGGAAATTAAAGTGTTTGGCAACAGAGCGATCAGGTAGATCGGGGCGGACTGCGGGAGAGTGTTGATAGGTGTATAAAAGCCTGAATATTCCCATAGATACTGTGGGGACATAAAGGGACCTTTCTTGCTCATCTGGGCCAGTGTGTGTTGCCGCCAAACCCAAGGGATTGAAAATTTCAGCTTCAGTCAAAGTAATATCATGAATTATTTATTAAGGTAGGTCGCCACTCGAGGCCCATGTATTTCTGTGCAGGTTAGAAATGAATAAACCATTATCATAATGCTAACTTTCTGTCCGTGTGCTGATAAATCTAAATGCCATTACATCTCCGTGCATGCAAAGACGCTGTGACCTTTGATAAGGATGTGAAACGCTGCACAGTACAAACCTTCCATCGCTTCATAACGTTGTATGTGTGAACAAGCCGAGAACTCAGTCCTGTTTTTAGCTCGACTCTGTCCTTGTGAAATGTTGTGGGACATTATAACTGCGTTTAATAAATGATCTGCAAATGCAAGTTGGTGTGTGGCATGTGGACTTTAGGGTTAGATAAAGAGTGATGGAGGGGGACTTTAATGTGAAGCACAAACACTGGCATGGGTCCCATTTAGTTTAGCGTAGGGAGGAACTGCAGATGCTGGTTTAAACTGAAGATACACAAAAAGCTGTAATAACTCAGCGGGACAGGCAG
Organism: Raja brachyura; assembly: GCA_963514005.1. The sequence continues at coordinate 4,362,333 of OY740812.1, read as the reverse complement.
CATCTCTGGAGCGAAGGAATAAGTGATGTTCCGGGTCGAGACCCTTCTCCAGACTAGGGTTTGAAGACTAAGCTAGTTTAGAGATACAGCGTGGAAACAGGCCCTTCATCCCACCAAATCCGCACCGACTAGCGATCCCTGCACATTAACACTACCCTACACACACTAGGGACAATTTTACATTCATATCAAGCTAATTAACCTACAAACGTGTACGTCTTTGGAGCGTGGAAGGAAACCAGAGATCTCAGGGAAAACTCACGCAGGCCATGGGAAGAACGTATAAATTCCATACAGACAGCACCCGTAGTCGGGATCGAACCCTGGTCTCTGGCGCTGCAGGTACTGTAAGGCAGCAATTCTACCCCTGCGCCACCCTTAATGATTAGGAAATAACCAAGGAAATGTCCTTGTGAATCATTGTGGGACATTCTAACCGTATGAATAAATGTCCAACATATGCAGGTTAGTGTGTGCATGTGGCCTTTAAGTTCAGATGAAATGTGATGGAGGACTTTAATGTGGAGAATAAACACTGGCTCCGGTCCAGTTGTATCAAAGAGCATGTTTGTGTGCAGTAATTCTATCTCAGTGCAGCTGTGAACCGTAGCTTAAAGATAATGGCTGTTCCAAGGAACAGTGTCGAAGGTAAAGTTACCATGTTGATGGGATAAGAGATTTCTTGGGCAAGCTGATCACTGCTAAATTCTTCTTGTCGTGGAGAAATTCCCCTCCCCCTTTGTCCCTTTCCAACCACATCACTCCTTCTGGTTTTGCATTTCACTCTGCTCCTCACCCGACACCATTTTGTCTCCTTCTTACCTCCAGCCTTGATCACTCACTCTACCCACCTGTGAATCATCCCCCCCCTCCCCCCACCTGTATCCACCCATCACTCGCCAGGCTTTAGTTTAGAGACAAGTGTGGAAACAGGCCCTTCGGCCCACCGATTCCATGCCAGCCACGGTCCCCGTACACCAGCACTGGGGACAATGGAAAATCTTTAACAAGGCCAATTAACCTGCATGTCTTTGGAGCATGGAAGGAAACCGGAGCACCCGGAGAGAACACACAGGGTCACAGGGAGAACATTTAAACTCTGTACAGACAGCACCTGTAGCCAGGATCGAACCTGGGTCTTTGGCCCTACAAGGCAACAACTCTACCACTGGGCCACCTTTTCCATTTGTGTTCTGTGTTTATCTATTTAAATTTAACTTTGGGATAAAGAAGTGGGAAAGATTATAGACTAAAAAGTTTAAGGCTTTTGGAAAGAAAAGATCGGCTTTGTTCAATTCCTTCTCTCCAGAGATGCTGCCCGACCCACTGAGTCCCTCCAGCATTTTGTGTTTATCTTCCAGCTTCCTCGATTCCCTCCCCCTAAGGAGCAGTAGCTTTATCTTTAAGGCAGAGATAGAGATTAGTACGGGTGTCAGGGGTTATGGGGAGAAGGCAGGAGAATGGGGTTAGGAAGGAGAGATAGATCAGCCATAATTGAATGGCTGAGTAGACCTGATGGGCTGAATGGCCTAATTCTGCTCCTGTCACTTATGATACAACCATGACTACACTGCAAAGAAACTCATAAGTTAATAAGTGATTGGAGCAGAATTAGGGCTATAGATAGGGTAGACATTCGCAAGCTTTTTTTCCCCAGGATGAATCGGTTGAAGATTACTCCTATCACTTATGACCTTATGAGCAGCTCACAGTTTAAGAATAAGGGCGGGCCATTTTGGACTGAGATGAGGAAAAACTTTTTCAGCCAGAGCATTATGAATCTGAGGATTTCTCTGCCGCAGAAGGCAGTGGAGGCCAAGTCACGGGATGTTTTCAAGAGAGTCAGATATAGCTGTTTGGGCTAAAGGAATCAAGGGATATGGAGGAAAAAAAAGCAGGAACGGGGTACTGATTCTGGATGATCAGCCATGATCATATAGTGCTGGCTTGAAGGGTCAAATGGCCTACTATTGCACCTATTTCCAATGTTTCTAAACACATTTCATGCTGAATAAAGTGAACAGTGCTGGCATTAAAGCAAGAGCATGCAAGTTGGCCGCAAAAACAAGCATCCAAAGCAGCGAACAGGGCCAAGAGTACACCTCCCCCTGATCACAGTGTCACTCACCGAGCGCCTTGCCTCTGCCAAGAACAAGATGACACCAAAAAGACTCCTTTCCAGTCGAACACTGGCAATTAAAGCAACATCCACCTCCGCACAGAGGGTGTGAAGAAACCCACATGGCCGCGTTCCATCGGGATAAGGGGAGGGGAGAAAGGAACAGGATGCACAAGATGCAACGAGGTGCAAGATCACTTGCAGCCCAGCGTTTCCATCATCTTTCATGTAGTGGACCGTGCGGTGGAGAAGGCATTACAGTATACTACAAGAAAGGTAGTATGCCCTTATACTAAGGGTAGTATATGTCTGTATGGAGCTTGTACGTACTCCCCATGACCGCGTGGGATTCCTCAGAGATCTCCGGTTTCTTCCCACACTCCAAAGACGTACAGGTTTGTAGGTTAATTGGCTTGGTAAATGTAATTGTTTTTAAATTGTCTCTATTGGGTGTAGCATGGTGTTAATTTGCTGGGATCGCTGGTTGGCGTGGACCCAGTGAGCAGAAGGGCCTGTTTCCGTGCTGTATCTCTAAAACTAAGAGGGCCTCGACCCCAAATGCCACCTATTCCTTTTCTGAGATGCTGCCTGACCCGCTGAGTTATCCCAGCTGTTTGCGTTCATTTTCGGTTTAAACCAGCATCTGCAGTTCCTACGTCATCTCGAGCACCCAGTACGAGTGAGGAGGTCAAGGTGCAACTTCATAACACTTCAGTTGGGCCATGGTGTGGAGCTTTTGTATACAGCTCTGGTCAACTCAAAACAGCAAGGATGTGAAGGCTTTGGAGAGGAGGCAGAGGAGGTTTAGCTCGGGGGGGGGGGGGGGGGGGGGAGGGGATGAATGTGAAGGAGCCTGGAAGATGGATGCAAAATGCTGGTGGTACTCAGCGGGTCGGGCAACATCTCTGGAGAGAAGGAAGAAAACAAAGACGATCTTTTCTTTCCAAAAGCCTTCAACGTTTTAGTTGAAAAACATGTTTTTGTTCAGTATATGGTGGATTGGGGGTTCAGTATTGATGTGGATAGAGAACTGGCTAGCAGACAGGAGGCAAAGGGTAGGAGTAAACGGGTCCTTTTCAGAACGGCAGGCAGTGACTAGTGGGGTGCCGCAAGGCTCAGTGCTGGGACCCCAGCTATTTACAATATATATTAATGATTTGGACGAGGGAATGCAATGCAACATCTCCAAATTTGCAGATGACACCAAGCTGGGGGGTATAGTTAGGTGTGAGGAGGATGCTTGGAGGCTGCAGGGTGATTTGGATAGGCTGAGTGAATGGGCAGATGCAATATAATGTGGATAAATGTGAGGTTATCCACTTTGGTGGCAAAAACATGAGGGTAGACTATTATCTGAATGGTGGCAGATTAGGAAAGGGGGAGATGCAACGAGACCTGGTTGTCATGGTACACCAGTCATTGAAAGTAGGCATGCAGGTGCAGCAGGCAGTGAAGAAAGCAAATGGTATGTTAGCATTCATAGCGAAAGGATTTGAGTATAGGAGCAGGGAGGTTCTACTGAAGTTGTACAGGGTTTTGGTGAGGCCACACCTGGAGTATTGCATACAGTTTTGGTCTCCAAATCTGAGGAAAGACATCCTTGCCATAGAGGGGGTACAGAGAAGATTCACCAGACTGATTCCTGGTATGTCAGGACTTTCATATGAGGAAAGATTGGATAGACTCGGCTTGTACTCGCTGGAATTTAGAAGATTGAGGGGGGATCTTATAGAAACGTACAAAATTCTTAAGGGGTTGGACAAGCTAGATGCTGGAAGATTGTTCCCGATGTTGGGGGAGTCCAGAACAAGGGGTCACAGTCTAAGGATAAGGGGGAATTCCTTTAGGACCGAAATGAGGAAAACATTCTTTACACAGAGAGTGGTGAGTCTCTGGAATTCTCTGCCACGGAAGGTAGTTGAGGCCAGTTCATTGGCTATATTTAAGAGGGCGTTAGATGTGGCACTTGTGGCTAAAGGGATCAGGGGTATGGAGAGAAGGCAGGTACGGGATACTGAGTTGGATGATCAGCCATGATCACATTGAATGGCGGTGCAGGCTCGAAGGGCCGAATGGCCTACTCCTGCACCTATTTTCTATGTTTCTATGTTTCTATGTTTCAAGAGTGTTGGATTTAGCTATTGGGGCTCACGGAATCAATGGATATAGGGAGAAAGCCAGGAATGGGGTACTGATTTTGTATGATCAGCCATGATCATATTGAATGCCGGTGCTGACTCAAACGGCCGAATGGCCTACTCCTGCACCTATTTTTTATGTTTCTATGTTTAGCAGGATTATAGGATATTCGCTACAAGGAAATGTTGGATTGGGCAAACATGATTTTCACTGGAATGCCAGAGGCTGAGGAGATAACGGATAGAATGAAGAGAGGCATTGATAGCGCAGGCAGTCAGAGCGTTGCTTTGCTTGTCAGGTTGGAAGTGTCACATGCTAAAGGGCATTAGGGTTGCCAGCTTTCTCACTCCCAAATACGGGACAAATTCCCGATGACAATTCGGTGACTGACACGGCCGTGGCTGGGTGAATGATGAGTTGGCCCGGATGCTGGACTGCACACAAAGCCCAGCCGGCGGACCAGCTGAGGAGTTTTGGCCCGAGCCGCGCACAATGTCCGACACCCCGTCCAACTCATGAACCGATGATCGGCCACGAGAAGGTGGTGTTGGCGGTAAGCGAAGGTCTGAAGGTCGGACAGCTGGCCGACCGACGGGGCCACAGGCGAGGCGCTGCTGCTGCTGCACTCCATGGGCTGCACTATGTCGGGACGGGTGAGGCGGGGGCGGACGCGGTGCTCCAACCCGACAGTCCCCTCGACCCGAGTAGTAGCGGTCAAATATGGGACAAGGGCGGTTCCGTATGGGACAAACCAATTTAGCCCCATATATGGGATGTCCCTGCTAATATGGGACAGTAGTCAACCCTAATAGCACCCATCCCACCTAAAATGTATTTAATTTTTTTTAAAAACCCATATGGCCACAGGGAGAAGGTTCAAACTCCCTATGGACAGCACCTGTAGTCAGGATCAAACCCGGGTCCCTGGCTCCGTAAGGCAGCAACTTTACCGCTGCACCACAGTGCCGCCCTCTAATACCGAACACTTTTAGAAATGACATGACCAATATTATCTCCACTGCAAACATTACGTTGGTCCACTTCAGCTCAGCTTTAAGTTGGCTGGGCTTCCCACTCATTGCCTTTAGGTTAGTTGGGTCAAACTGGACAAGATTCTTATCGTCTGCCTGGAGCAAGAATCTTGGGCCAACGAGTCGACATCACTGAGGATGGGCCAAAGACACTTTGGGAAAGGAGACCACAAAATGAAAGACAATATTGCCCGAAGGCAAAAGGCTGCCAGGCAAAACCAAACAAATAGCATGTGCAAACTCCAAAATGATTCACAATGTTAATACTTATTTGTCACTAGGTTCTGCATGTTGGTCAGTCCCACCAGACAGAGTGTAGAAACAATGAACTGCAGATTTACTGGTTTACAATAATGGTCACAATGTCCAGTCAGAAGAAGTCTTCATCTCAGAGAAAGACACAAAATGCTGGAGTAACTCAGCGGGACAGGCAGCATCTCTGGAGAGAAGGAATGGGTGAAGTTTCGAGTCGAGACCCTTCTGCAGACTGATGTCAGGGGAGTGGTCCAATCCAATCAGACTCCTCTGACATCAGTCTGAAGAAGGGTCTTGACCCGAAACATCACCCATTCCTTCTCTCCAGACATGCTGCCTGTCCCGTTGAGTTTCGGGTCGAGACCCTTCTTCAGACCGAGTTACTCCAGCATTTTGTGTCCACCTATCACTTGCCAGATTTTCTCCATCCCCACCTCTCTTCCAGTTTCCCCCCCTCCCCCCACCACACTCAGTCTGAACCACACATGAAACAAAATGTCACCTATTCCTTCCCCACCCCACCCCCACCCCCCCAGAGATGCTGCCTGACCCACAGAGTTACTCCAGCTTTTTGTGTCCTTCTTAAGAGATGCTGCTTGACCCGTTGAGATACGCCTGCAATTTGTGTCGTTTTTTAAATAAAAAACTGAGAACTGAACGGGAAAGCACAAGGGCTCAATTTATAACAGTTCTGCATTTTCTAAAAATACCACATTGATTATTTTTTAACTAATGCAGTGAAAGGACAATGTTGAAACATAGACTCCTCCCCACCATGTCCTCAGGGGTTTCATCCTTTAAAAGCCCACCCTCAGTCCTGGGTGTGCAGGAGGGAACTGCAGATGCTGGTATACATCGAACATAGACACAAAATGCTGGAGTCAGCCACCATCTCTGGAATAGGTGACGTTTTGGGATGAGACCCTTCTTCAGAAGGTTTGATCTGGAGACTGGTCTCAACCCAACCATCGCACGGGCGGCCGTTGGTCAGCTTGGACTCAGTGGGCCGAAGAGTCTGTTTCAACGCTGCAACTCTAAACTAAACCAAACTCCTCCATCTATTTTCGCTACGAGATGTAGTTCGTTGTTATGGGTTCACACCAAGCTGCCTCCTTTTAGGAAGCTGTGCTTGGCTTTTCTTTGCCTGGGAACATGATGTTTTGGTAAAAAATTGTTTTTCGCTTCATGGCTTCCTTTCTGTGTCTTTGCCCTTTTCTCAGTGGCGCTGACTCACTGATCCAAGACCGTTGCTCTAGGCAACATATCTCTTTGCTCCCAGTTGGATCCAGAAGACCTTTGAAGGAGACAATGAATCTGTGGAATTCTCTGCCATGGAAGTAGGCAGTGGCGGCCAATTCACTGGATGTTTTCAAGAGAGAGTTAGATAGAGCTCTTAGAGCTAACGGAATCAAGGGATATGGGGGGGCAAAGCAGGAACGGGATACTGATAATCATATTGAATGGCGGTGCTGGATTGAAGGGCTGAATGGCCTATTCCTGCACCCATTTCTCAGGACGAGGGATGATCTTATAGAGGTGTATAAAATCATGAGAGGAATAGAACGGGTACATGCACAGAGTCTCTCGCCCAGAGGACATAGGTTCAAGGGGGAAAAATTTCATAGGAATCTAACTTTTTCACACAGAGGGTGGTGGGTGTGTGGAACGAGCTGCCAGAGGAGGAGGTCGAGGCAGGGACTATTGCAACGTTTAAGATGCAATTAGACATACATGGATAGGACATGGGCTAAACGCAGGCAAGTGAGACTAGTGTAGATGGGACATGTTGGTCAGTGTGGGCTAGTTGGGCCGAAGGGCCTGTTTCCACACTGCAGGGCTATGATTCTACAACTCAGCAGGCAAGGCATCACCTGTGGAGGGAATGGATAGGTGATGTTTTGAATCTTGACCCGAAACATCACCCGTCCTTCCCCCTCAGCTTATGTTTAGGTCCTGGTCCGAAACACCAGCTACCCACCCCCTCCACAGATGCTGCCTGCCATTGATTTACACTTTGTGTTTTCCCCGAAATAGGATGGTTGGTTATGAGAAGAGCAACATTGTAGTTGCCTTTATCCTCTTTTCTCTGGAACGGATACACAATGCTGAGAACTATATTCTGCACTATCTTGCCCTTTGCTCTACCTATTGTAGTCGAGTTTGGACTTGTTTGTATCTATGCAGAGCATTATCTGATCTGCTTGGACCCCACGTAGAACAAGGGCTTTCACTGTATCTCGCTATATGCGATGATAATAATAAACCAAATCTTCTTTCCCATATTAATTGTTGCAATTATCACTAACATACCACATCCAGCCATGGGTGGTTTCCTGTACAAGCGCTTTAGATACAGTGCCATGAGGACAAGCAGGAGAAAATGCTTCTCTCAGCCATGCTTGGAACTAACATTATAACTAGCGACACAAGAAATGGACACAGCAGTAAAGTCTGATAATAGTCGAGCCTTGCACAGGAACAGCATATGTCATTGCTGTGGTAAAATGACATTTCCTTTTAAGATCAGCACTGGTTACTTGCAAAAGAAACCTCAATCCTTCAGAACTAGTTCAGCAATTCACAAAATTAGCAACAGATTCTATTTAACCCGTGAACACATGGGGTTTCTTGTGCAGATCCAGTTTCCTCCCACATTGCAAAGACAGTGCAGGTTTGTAGGTTCATTGGGTTTTTTGCAAGTTGTCCCTAGTGTGAAGCAATCTCCAGTGGACACAAAATGCTGGAGTAACTCAGCGGGACGGGCAGCATCTCTGGAGAGAAGGAATGGGCGACGTTTCGGGTCGAGACCCTTCTTCAGACTGATGTCAGGGGAGGGGGCGAGGCAAGGTCAGAATGTATGCAGAGACAGTAAGACTAGTGGGGGAACTGGGACGGGGGAGGGGATGGAAAGAGAAAGCAAGTATAACTTCATGTAGCCCTTGCTCTCTCTCTCCATCCCTCCCCCACCCTAGTTCTCCCACTAGTTTCACTGTCCTACCGATTAGTTTTACTGATATTAACCGATTGTCATCATCCCTTCAGATAACAATGTTCCATTCTAGATTTCTTTGAACATCGTCTGCTTTGATCTGTCCTTTTCACACTTTATCCTACAATATCTCTAGTCTCACCTCCCCCGACTCTCAGTCTTAAGAAGTATCTCGACCCAAAACATCACCCATTCCTTCTCTCCAGAGATGCTGCCTGCCATGCTGTGTTACTCCAGCATTTTGTGTCTATCTTCAGTGTAAACCAGCATCTGCAGTTCCTTCCTACACAGTTGAGTCTAGTTTATTGTCATGTGTACCGAGGTACAGTGAAAAGCTTTTGCTAACCAGTCAGTGGAAGGACAATACACGATTACAATCGAGCCATCCACAGTGTACAGATAGATACATGACAAAGGGAATTACGTGAATAGCGTTTAGTGCAAGATAAAGTCCAGTAAAGACTAATCAGTCTGAGGTTCTTCAATGAGGTAGATGGTAGCTTAGTAGCTGCCTGGAATGACTGTTTGGCACTAGCATTTTCTCTGCAAGGCTTAAATATTAAATGTTGCTGGAATGCATCCAAACTTTCAATACAAATAAAATTCCTTCTGAAGGAAGAAAATAACTTCACAAAGTGTAAGCTCAATGGTAGCAGGGGGGGGGGGGGGGGGGGGGAGAGAGAACCCAAGCCAAGAACAGGCGGACAGTACATCACTGCTCAAACATGCTTTGTGGCTGCCCAGTTTGCGTCAGTCTGTGCACTTGCATGCTTGAACGAATATTCCAGCTCTGATCCATGAATTTACTAGGCATGATTGACCATTATGGGAACATAGTCTATTTACTTCTATGGAATCTTTAAGGTAGAGATAGATAGATACTTGAGTAGTAGGGATGTCAAGAGTCAAGTCCAATGAGTTTATTGTCATGTGTCCCATTATGTACACATATATATACACACACACACACACACACACATACATATATATACCAATAAAGAGCAATAGGCTGTTATAGTTCAGCGCTTGTTTGATGGCGAGTTTAATAGTCTGATCGCTTTTCCTGCACCAAATTTCAGGCTCCTGTAAATTCCACCTGATGGCAGCGGAGAGGTGAGTGTGTGGTCAGGATGGTGTGGGTCCTTGATGATGTTGGCAGCCTTTAATAGATCCCATCGATGGTGGGGAGGTCAGAGCCGATGATGGACTGGGCAGTGGTGACAACTTTCTGCATTCTTTGGTGGACAAAAGTGCTGGAGAAACTCAGCGGGTGCAGCAGCATCTATGGAGCAAAGGAAATAGGCAACGTTTCGGCCCGAAACTCTTCTTCAGACTGAAGGTGAATGGGGTTAGGAGGGAGAGACAGATCAGTCATGGTTGAATGAGGGAGTAGATTTGATGGGCCGAATGGCCTAATTCTGCTCCTATCACTTATGATCTTATGACCTCAAGCTGGAAGAATTCAAAACTTTTGTCCACATCAGGTTTGGCCCAAGGAACCTACTGGGGGTCAAATATAAGCTAAAGTCTTCACGATGCACATCAATCACAAGCTTGTAACTTTAAAAATGTATTGTGCTGTTTAGCATATACCCTCCCAGTGAAAGAAAGGACGGCAGGGGCATAGCGGTAAAGTTGCGGCTTACAGTGCAAGGTTCAATTCTGACCATGGGTGCTGTCTGTACGGAGTTTGCACGTTCTCCCTGTGACCACGTGGGGTTTCTTGTGGAGCTCCGGTTTCCTCCCACATTCCAAACATTGGTAAGTTATCCCTAGTGTGTGTGGAATAGAACTAGTCTATGGCTAGTCACGGTACAGTTGCTGCCTGACAGCAAAACGCAGCGCCAGAGACCCGGGTCCGATCCCGACCACGGGTGCTGTCTGTGTGGAGTTTGTACGTTCCCTCTGTGACCTGCGTGGGTTTCCACCGAGATCTTCGGTTTCCTCCCACACTCTAAAGACGTACAGTTTTGTAGGTTAATTTGCTCGATAAAATGTAAATATTGTCCAGTGCTGAGTAATGCTCTACCTGGAGCTTTTCCGCGTACTACATCCAGGCTGGTCGCTGGCCGAAGGACCCGTTTCCACGCGGTATTTCTAAAACTAAACTAAAATTAACCTGAAATAAAACAAACACCGCTTTCAAAATCTCCTTTTCCAAAAATTGCAAAAGATGGCAAATCAGGAAAGAGGAAAAATAAAACACAAGCCTTGTTTTAAAGCAGTGATTGACATGTCGTTGATTAGCAAGGTTGCCAAAGGTATCTGGGAGAAGGCAGGAGAATGGTGTTGAGAGGGAAAGATAGATCACCATGATTGATTGAATGGACTCGATGGGCTGAACGGCCTAATTCTGCCCCTGCGTCACATGGTCTTACCAGCTGCGCTGCACAAATTCACATTATGAAAAACATCACTCATCAAAATCAATATTTAATGCAAGGCAGCGATTTGTCCCAATTGCATTGATGCTGGGCGGTGAAATGCGGGAATGGGTGACACACAAAATGCTGGAGTAACTCAGCGGGACAGGCAGCATCTCTGGAGAGAAGGAATGGGTGACGTTCCGGGTCGAGACCCTTCAGAAGAAGTGGCGATTGCCCCTAGCGTGTGTAGGATACTGTTAATGTGCGGGGATCACTGGTCAGCATAGACTCGGTGGGCCGAAGGGCCCGTTTCCATGCTGTATCTCTAAACTAAACTAAAATCGCGGCCACAAGACCTAAATAAATCAATTTCGCAGTAGGAAACCCGGTGGCCCTTCCCAGAGAAGATATCAGAAAATTAGATTAGTTGTTAAATCAGTTCCGTGGGTTCATTGGGTTCCTGGTGACAGATCTGCAGTTCTTTCCTACACAGAGTACTCTTGCTGTTTATGAACTCAGTAAATGCAGGCACTGAAATAAACAAACATCCTCGGCCAAGGTAAACTTCCAGCAGCTGACGAGGGAACAAAATGTCAATGGGAGCTGGCACAGAGCAGAGTCCCCAGCAGTGACTCCACCTCCACTTCACACTGCCACGGAAAAGCAGCCAGCGTAATCAAAATACTTCCCCACCCCAGTCTGGAGCAGGGTTCTCGGCCCGAAACGTTGCCTATTTCCTTCGCTGCATCACCCGCTGAGTTTCTCCAGCACTTTTGTCTACCCACCCCAGTCAATCCCTCTTCTCCACACTCCTGTCGGGCAAGAGACACAGAAGTCTAAAAGCCCGTACCACTTATTCCTTGGAGCGCAGAAGGGTGAGGGATGATCTCATTGAGGAGTATAAAATCAGAGAGGAATAGATCGGGTAGATACACTTGTCCAGAGTAGGTCAATCGAGGACATGGGTTTAAGGTGAAGGGGAAAAGATTTAATAGGAATCCGAGGGGCAACTTTTTCACACAACGGGTGATGAGTGTATGGAACGAGCTGCCAGAGGAGGTAGTTGACGCAGGGATTATCCTGACATTTAACAAACAGTTAGACAGGTACATGGATCGGACAGGTTTGGAGGGATGTGGACCAAACACAGGCAGGTGGGACTAATATAGCTGGGACATGTTGGCCGGTGTGGGCAAGTTGGGCCGAAGGGCCCGTTTCCACACTGTATCACTTTATGACTCTCTCTGACATCAAACTCAGGAACAGATTTTTTCCTCGCTGTCATCAGTCTTGTGAATGGTTATCCCATAAGCTGGGGTACAGTCCCAACTCTCCAACCTACGTAATTACAGCCATTACACTTTTTCCCTGGAAATGTCACCCAAGTAAGATTAGTTTATTGTCAAGTGTACCGAGGTACAGTGAAAAGCTTTCTGTTGCGTGCCAACCAGACAGCGGAAAGACCATACATGATTACAAGGTAGACACAAATGCTGGAGAAACTCAGCAGGTGCGGCAGCATCTATCCTTTGCTCCATAGATGCTGCCGCACTAAGTTTCTCCAGCATTTTTGTCTACCTTCGATTTTCCAGCATCTGCAGTTCCTTCTTGAACATACATGATTACAATCAAGCCGTCCACAGTGTACAGATACATGATAAGGGAATAGTATTTGGTGCAAGGTAAAGCCAGTAAAGTCCGATCAAAGATAGTCCAAGGGGCATCAACGAGGTGGAGCAAAGGAGAAAGTTACAGAATACCTACAAAGAGCAGAGTATCTCCAAACTAAATAGAACTCAGCTCCACAAATTCACCATTGTACATTCCCCTCCTGGGATACCAAGGGAAAACTCTACAACATTCTTCTTTTGTATCCCAAACGCTCAGAGGTCAACTTATATTAAAACGATAGGTACCAGGTTGTGAGTCTGTGGAATTCTCTGCCACACAAGGCAGGAGACCAATTCACTGGATGTTTTCAAGAGAGAGTTCGATTTAGCTCTTAGGCCTAACGGAATCAAGGGATATGGGGAGAGAACAGGGTACTGATTTAGGATGATCAGCCATGATCATATTGAATGGCGGTGCTGGCTCGAAGGGCCGAATGGTATGTTCCTGCATCTATTTTCTATGTTTCTATATTTCTATGTTGGTGCAGAATTAGGCCATTCGGCCCATTAAGTCAACACCACCATTCAATCACGGCTGATCTATCTTTCCCTCTCAGCCCCATTCTCCCCGTAACCCAACACTCTTACTAATCAAGAACCTATTGATCTCTGCTATAAAAATACCCTTGTAAATGTGGAATTTGACAAGCAGCCTACTGTGTTGAAGCATTTAGACAGGTACATGGATAGGACAGGTTTAGACGGATGCAGGCCAAACACAGGCAGGTGGGACTAGTGCAGGTGGGGCATGTAGGTCAGTGTGGGCAAGGGACAGTTTCCATGCTGTGAGACTCCATGATGCCATTTCTGACCAAATCGCAGAGTCCTGGTGTTGCGATGGGATGCGTGGCGATTGTCCCTGGTGTGTGCGTGCGTGTGGGATAGTGCTCACGTACGAGGATCACTGGTCGGCGCGGACTCGGAGAACCGAAGGGCCTGTTTTGCGCTGTATCTCTAAAATCACCGCCACAAGACCAGAATAAATGTCTCACAGAAGGAAACCCTGTGGTCCTTCCCAGAGAAGATATCAGAAAATGAGATGTTAAATCACAGTTCAGTGGGTTCATTGCCACGGTTCCTGGTGACAGATCTTCATTAGTGATTTTTAATTACTTGAATCTACATTTCCCAGCTGCCTGCAGGGATGAGAACGCATCTCCAGATCAGTAGGGCAAATCCCTGAACGTTACTTCAGCAATTTAACCACTCCAGCACCGCACCATTGCTGCCTCTAAACCCCACTCTGGCTCGATTGCACTAAACACGGACCGGACATTTATTTAGTTTCTCCACAAGTTCATGTTATAGGAGCAGAACTTGGTCATTCTGCCCATCGAGTCTACTCCGCCATTGAATCAGGGCCGACATATCTTTCCCCGTCAACCCCATTCACTCCTGCCTTCTCCCCATAACCCCCGACACCATACTAATCTAGAACATGTCTAGCTCTGCTTTAGAGATACCCAAAGGCTCAGCTCCCACGGCCGTCTGTGGTAGCTCAGAGCTCTATTTCTGTTAAATGTCTCTGGTATGGTTTTCACAGCGAGCTGAAAGGAACCACAAGACAGAACATGCACTACTATCTGCAGGAAGTTCAAGCAGTGAGAGGCAGCAAGTTAAAGCAACATCTCATTAGCTTCCTGCAAAAGCGAAAGATACAACTTAACACAAGCCAGTAGCACAGATAGATAAGGCAATGAACGTGGCGTTCAGTATAGTTGCTTTATTAACCATTGCATGGAGCAGAACAGTTTGCAGACGGAACTAAACCCAAAACCTCACCCAGTCCTTCTCTCCAGAGATGCTGCCTGACCCGCTGAGTTACTCTAGCATTTTGTGTCTATCTTTGGTGTAAACTAGCATCTGCAGTTCCTTGCCCGACATGTTATTAGTTTAACTTAGTTTAGAGATGCAGCGCGGAAACAGGCCCTTCAGCCCGTCGAGTTCGCGCTGACCAGCCATCACCTCGTACATGCACTCGATGGACAATTTGCCATTTCACCGTAGCCAATGAACCTACAAACCTTTACGCTTTTGGAGTGTGGGAGGAAACCGGAGCACCCGGAGAAAACCCATGGGGAGAACGTACAAACTCCGTACATATTTATTATTGTCATGTGTACCAATCTGTGTGAGGGAGCAGGTGCTGAGGTGAGAAGGGGGAGGAATTGCTGATGACTCTGGGGGGTATAGCTCAGTGGCAGAGCATTTGACTGCAGATCAAGAGGTCCCTGGTTCAAATCCGGGTGCACCCTTCAAAATATATTATGATCCTGATGTTGGGGGGAGTCCAGAATGAGGGACCACAGTTTAAGAATAAGGGGCAAGCCATTTAGAAGGGAGACGAGGAAACACTTTTTCCTCACAGAGAGTTGAGTCTGTGGAATTCTCTGCCTCAGAGGGCGGTTCTCTGGATACTTTCAAGGGAGAGCTAGATAGGTCAGAGGGTGGTGAATCTGTGGAATTATTTTGTGGAGGAAGCCAATGGATATTTTAAAGGCAGAGAGAGATAGATTCTTGATTAGTACAGGTGTCAGGGGTTAGGAGGAGAAGGCAGGAGAATGGGGTAGAGAGGGAAAGATAGAACAGCCATGATTGAAATGCGAGTGGACTTGATGGACCAAAGAGAGAGCTAGACAGGGCTCTTAAAAATAGCGGAGTCAGGGGATATGGGGAGAAGGCAGGAACGGGGTACTGATTGGGGATGATCAGCCATGATTACATTGAATAGCAGTGCTGGCTCGAAGGGCCGAATGGCCTACCTATTGTCTATTGACTTGGGTCGTAATGTCACCAATTCCATCCCCACCGCTCGCCCCTACACAGATGCTGCTCGACCCACCGATGGCCTTGTCGAGGCAGTCAATGGAATCAATGGGGAGGGAGGGAGGTTGGTTTGTGTGATGGTCTGGGCCACGTCCACCATTCCCTGCATGTCAGCCCGTGTCAGCCTGCATTACGTGCCCAAATTGAACGTCAACCGGACACTTCCGCACAGCAAAGCGAGAGAATCCTTGCCCAGAGTTGGCGGCATCACAGACTCGGTGAATGCACTCATCTGGTCAATAGGTCCCCCGCATTCAATAAACACTGCCTTAAAGCAATTGATTCTCGGCACGACACTGAATATCTAGCACCCTACCAAACAGTAAAACAACTCATGGAGCAGGGAGATTGCCTTTGCTTGTCAGACAGGAAACAGCCAGGGTAATAGCTACATACATACAGAACAGAGAGCCCCATTGACAATCACAGAGACTAATTGTTGCCTGGCTGACAATAGTTAATTATGTCTCTGGCTGGCCCAGTACTTTAATCAGACATTCGTTTACCATTTGCAAAAGAACGTTGAGAAGGAAATACCATTTTCTGAAGGACATTCGAACTGCGATAGAAACCTTGTTAATCATTCATTTTAGGATAAAGTCAAGGCAAAATAGAGTCATTGTGAAGAGAGTGGGCGGCAGGGTGGTGCGGCAGTAGAGCTGCTGCCTCACAGCGCCGGAGACCCGGCTTCGATCCTGCCCACGGGTGCTGTCTGTACGGAGTTTGCACGTTCTCCCCGTGACCTGCGTGGGTTTTCTCCGGGTGCTCCGGTTTCCTCCCACACTCCAAAGATGTACAGGTTTGGAAGTTAATTGGCTTGGTAAAATTGTAAATTGCCCCAAGTGTGCGTAGGATAGTGTTAGTGTGCGGAGACCACTGGTGGGCACGGACTCGGCGGGCCGAAGGGCCCGTTTCCGCTCTGTAGCTCTAAACCAAAGTGGAATCTGAAAGGGTTAACCATTGCATGGATGGAACAAGATATACAGCATGGAAACAGACCCTTCGGCCCACCAAGTGAATCAGCAACTCATCCGACCCAAATCCATGTCACTCTCCCCACATTTCAATCAACTCCCCACTAATTCCACCGCTCACGCGGACTAGCTTAGAGGAATCGGCATGGTGAGAAAAGTGAGTGTGTGTGTGTCTGTATACGCGCGTGCGTGTGTGTGTGTGTGTGTGTGTGTGTGTGTGTGTGAGTGTGTGTGTGTCTGTATACCCGCGCGCGTGTGTGTGTGTGTGTGTGTGCGTGTGTGTGAGTGTGTGTGTGTGTGCGTGTGTGTGTGTGTGCGTGTCTGTATACCCGCGTGCATGTGTGTGCGTGTGCGTGCGTGCGTGTGCGTGCGTGTCTGTATACCCGCGCGCGCAGCGCGCGCGTGTGTTATAACTCTGGCTCAGTGAGAGCAGTGATACCACAGACGGCGGTCGATGAGAGCGCGGGGGAACCTCCGTGAGGGACAGGGACGAACAATGGACAATGGGGGGGGGGGGGGAGGGGGGGGAGAGTAAAGGGGGACCCTATGTGAGGGAGGGTGGAGGGGAGAGTGAGAACAAAGGAAGTGCAGGTGAGGGTACTTTGTAAATTTTAGACAAAAAATGCTGGAGTAACTCAGCGGGACAGGCAGCATTTCTGGAGAGAAGGAATGGGCGACGTTTCGGGTCGAGACCCTTCTTCAGACTGAAGCCGAGATGCTGCCTGTCCCGCTGAGTTACTCCAGCATTTTGTGTCCATCTTTGATTTAAACCAGCGTCTGCAGTTCTCTGCAGCTTTGTCAACGGCGCAGATAGCCGGTATTTGCAAACCTCGTGTGTGTGCACAAGCAAAGAGTTTGACTGTGCCTTGTCACGCGTGACTATAAACTATTCAATTTTAAGGCCAGAATAAGTCATGGAATAATCTTACAAAATAAAAGTGAATGAGGGCGGCTGCGATGCATACAGGAAGAGATGTATTGGGTTAAGCAGGGCGTTTTTATGCTATAACACATTGTAATTGAATGCAACAAATGATCTATCATGACCTCCAACTATCACTCAAAGTTAATCCAGCGGCATTTACACTCGTATAAATGAGAAGTTTTTTTTTAAATCTTTTAAGATACAGGTCCACCGCTTTTCCAGCTTAAGTTATAGAATTATGCCATTCGACCCATCTAATCTGCTCCACCATTCAATCATGGCTGATCTATCTCTCCCTCTCAACCCCATTCTCCTGCCTTCTCCCCAGAGGCCGTGACACCTGTAGAAATCAAGCATCTATCAAACTCCACTTTATAAATATCCACTGACTTGGCCTCCACAGCCTTCTGAGGCAATTAATTCCACAGATTCACCACCCCCTATCGAAGTAAATTAATCCTCATCTTCTTCTTCCTGAAGGATTGCCCATTTCTTCCCCCCCCCCCCCCCACCCCAATAGGCTCTGCCCTCTGGTCCTAGACTCTCCCACTAGTTGAAACATCCTATCCACATCCACTCTGTCCAGGCCTTTCACTATTCGGTAAGTTTCAATGAGGCCCCCCAAAAACCCCTCTAAACTCCAGCGAGTACAGGCCCAGTGCAGTCAAACGCTCATCATATCTTAACCTGGCTATCTCAGAGATCATGCCAGCACATCCTTCCTCAGAGACGGGGCCCAAAACCTGCTCACAATACTGCAAATGCGGTCTGAAGCCTCAGTATGTTCATCCCTGCTTCTGGTTTCTGGTCCTCACGAAATGAATGGGAGGACAACTGGAGGTCTGGCATCTCCATTAGCATGGAGAAAATTATGAGGGCGCACTCGAGACGTTCCCCCTGCAAATGTTTCTGTGCCCTATGACTATGGGCTCAGTGGCTTTAGGTCTGTAATGCATCATGAAATAATGATACAAAACACACTGAAAATGCACCATGAAATCAAATGAAAGGAGGCTGCTGTGAGGTGCTGAGGATGCGATGTACTGGGATAAGCAGGTAATTCCATGTAAAAAATAATTTTACATGACCTCTGACAGCATAATCATTCAATAGTCAATTTTGCTGCCCTTCACGCTGTGGTGAAGGAGGTTTTACTGGATTGTGCATGTTGAGCGGTTTCGGGAGACTATCCTCCTCGTGCCACGTTCAAGATTCACATCAAGTTCTACCCTTCAATGCCTCAGCCTTGAAACACAAGGAAATTCACTCAGTTGGCCTCCCACGTTGCTTTGTTCCAGAATTTTTTTTGGCTCTGCTTCAGCTCAAAGTTGGTCAGCCAAAATCGCTCTTCATCTCTGCTGCTTAATCCCCCCCTGCCCCCCCCCCTGTCCCAGTGCCAAGCCTGGGGCTCGCCACAATTCAAAAACTAAATGAGGTTTCCCCCATCACACTGTCGGGAGGAGGGGAGGCAGATCTAGGAACGGGAAGATTCAAACTCCACCCATCCCCAGCCCAGAAATATTGACTGGTAGTGGAAGAGAAAAATCAAATGCAGATGCTGGAAATCTGAAGATTAAATTATTATTTATTTCTTCGTGCTGGCACCGTTCAGCAGATCAGGCTGTCTCTATGGGAGGAGATACACTTAACGCTTCAAGCCCGAGATCCTTCAGCGGAACCTTATCAAGTTTTCGGACAGAGGAATTAACAATTTATTTATTTGGTTTCCTCCTCCACACCCCGGTCTAATTCATGCTTCTGGCATTTTCTGCTCCGAAAGAGGGAAAGAGGCAGAGCATCTTGATTGGTGCCTTATCCCTTAAACAAGGCAATCATCACTGTCTCTTTCTCTCTCCCTGACACTCCCAATCTCTCTCCCCTCTCCCTCCCCCCATCTCTCTCCCTCCCCCATCTCTCTCTCTCTCTCCCCCCCTGACACTCCCAATCTCTCTCCCCTCTCCCTCCCCCCATCTCTCCCTCCCCCCATATCTCTCCATCTCTCTCTCTCTCCCCCATATCTCTCCCTCCCTCTCCCCATCTCTCCCTCCCCCCCCAATCGCTCTCTCTCGCTCCATTCATGGCAAAGCTATGCAAATATGTAAATACACTTCCTTACAAAATAAAACAAAGAGACCATAATTCTCAACACCGTAACCAGCAAGTGCCCCTGTCAAGGATCACAAATAAGATCACGTGGGCAAAGTGGTTTTTGAGCACAGAATCACTAACCTTGGCACAAGTCTGCAATTTTAGGGGAAAGAGTTTCTTCAGGGACCTTGGTGTTGAAATATTTTTATCTAAAAGATAGGGCAATTGTGACACAAGCACGCAAGTAACAGAATGTTCTGCAGCTTTTCACAGGCAGCAGGAGTCCAAAATGCTTCTTAAAAACATTCATCAGTTTTAAACCCCGTAGACTGTTTATTAATATGATCAGAGGCAGAGATGGGGCAGATATTCAAAGCCTTTTCTCCAGGATGTAAAAATCAAATACTAGAGGGCATACTTTTGGTTAGATATACAGCGTGGAAAAAAGACCCTTCGGCCCATCGAGTCCACGCTGACCATCGATCGCCTGTTCACAAACGTTCTCCCACTCTCTACACACTGGTGGTGCTTCCCAGCAGCCTGCATAGTCTTTGGGACGTGGGAGGAAACCGGAGCACTGGCACTTCCAGGAATGGAAGATACTGTCAACAGGTTTGCATCGCCCAAACCCATTCCGGATGGTCCAAAATATTTGAATAAGCTTAATTTAGTTTAGTTTAGAGATACAGCGTGGAAACAGGCCTTTCGGCCCACCGAGTCCGCGCCAACCAGCGA
This sequence comes from Raja brachyura, assembly GCA_963514005.1. Next base: position 4,342,216 of record OY740812.1, on the reverse strand, counting down.
TCCCCGCACATTAACACACACTAGGGACAATTTTTACATTTACCCAAGCTAATTAACCTACAAACCTGTACGTCTTTGGAGTGTGGGAGGAAACGGGGAGAGCGGACAAACTCCATCCAGACAGCACCCATAGTCAGGATGGAATCCGGGTCTCCAGCTCTGCGTTCACTGTAAGGCAGCAACTCTACCGCTGCACCACCATGGCCACCATAATATTTGAGAAGCTAACTTTAGACTTCATTCAAGCCCTTGATCCACCAAGTCCACACCAACCAGCGATCACACTGTACACTAGCACCACCCCACACATTAGGGACAATATGTCAATTTTACTGGTCAATTATCCTACAAATCTGTACATCTTTGGAGTGTGAGAGGAAGCCGGAGCATCCGGATAAGGTCACAGCGAGAACGTACAAACTCCGCACAGACAGCACCCATAATCAGGATTGAACCCACGTTTCTGGAGCTGGAAACCAGCAGCTCTACGAAATCACCCCTTTCATATTCAAATTTTTAGCAGGCATTAAATTAAGATGGCAGAAAATCGTTCAACAAAAAGATAAAAACTACTAAAAGTCCCATTACAGATAATTCTGTTACCACAACACCAAAAATGTTCACAAATAAATCCTAATGGGTTTATGCAGAGGATGGATTTTCCACATATAAATGGCGCCAGGTGCAACAATGGGCCAAGGACATCTGATATGTACCTGCAAATGCAGCAATGAGACCAACCTCCCTGTCCCGACTCAGAACCATCTCTATTTCCAATACTCTGTGTGGAGTTTGCAGGATCTCCCATGGATTTCCTCCAGGTGCTCTGACTTCCTCCCACATCCCAAAGACGTGTGGCTTTGTAGGTCAATTGACCCCTTGCAAATATTCCCTTGCATGTAAAATCAGTGGATGCTAAATTGGGATAACATAGAACTAACGTGGACAGGTGATCAATGGTCAGTGTGGATTTGGTGGGCTGAAGGGAATGTTTCCATTCCGCATCTTTCAATCCAATTTTTAAAATAGCCCTTGAATGAAGACATCCCATCTCCCTCCCCCAACATTCACAATCGGCACTTCTATCCTTATCTTACTTCCTTTTGTCCCTTCAGCTCTGGCTGTAGTCCAACCATCTTCCCCCATCGCCTGTATCCAACTATCACTCAACAAGCATTGTCCTGCCCTCACCACAGTCTGGAGAGGGGTCCCAACCTGAAACGTCACCTATCCATGTTCTCCAGAGACACTGCCTGACCCGCTGAGCTACTCAGCACTTTGTGTCTATTTTTTTTCCCCTCACACAAATTGAATCACATTGAACACAAATCACATTTGGTTTGTACAATTATCCCATCACTGGGCAGGAGTAGCAAGGATAGTTTGGCGGCCAATTTTGATATGAGCTGTTGCCAAACCTTTCACTGCTACTGGCAGCTAGCCAGTACTTTATAGGCTGCAACTTTTCCACGTGACCTGGGAGAGGCCAATGGCATGCTGGCCTTTACATATAGACTTTAGACTTTGGAGAGACAGTGTGGAAACGGGCCCTGCCGCACCGACCAGCGATCCCCATGCACCAGCACTATCACGTACATTAGGGACAATCTTTACCGAAACCAATTAATCTACAAACCTGTATGTCTTTGGAATGAGGAAGGAAACCGGAGCACCCTGAGAAAGCCCGCACAAGTCACAGAGAGAACAGAGTCATAGACCTATACAACACGGAAACAAGCCCTTCGGCCCACCTTGTCCCTGCCGGCCAACTTGTCTCCAGACTTGAGGTACAGCATGGAAACAGGACCAGCGATCATCCCCATACACCAGCGCTGCCCTACACACTGGGAACAATTTACAACTTTACCAAAGTCAATTAACCTACAACCCTGCACGTCTTTGGCGTGTGGGAAGAGACTGGACAAAACCCACGTGGTCACAGGGAGAATGTACAAACTCCGTGCAGACAGCGCCCGTAGTCATGATCGAACCCGGGTCTCAGGCAGCAACTCTACCGCTGCACCACCGTGTCGCCCATACTTCAGGCGCTGCCAATTTTCCAAGTGTCCCGGGAAAGACTAATGGTACATCTGGGAGGATGCATCATTTTCCAGGCTTAGATTTATCAAAACTATGTTTTCCTTCACCTCACCCAATCTTCTATCACAGAAGATAGCACAGAACAGGAGAGGAAGAGTCCCTTTCAGCTCACAATGCCCTCTCCAAACTTGAAGCCAAGCCAAACCGTTTAAGAAGGAACTGCAGATGCTGGAAAATCGAAGGTCGACAAAAGTGCTGGAGAAACTCAGTGGGCGAGGCAGCGTCTATGGAGCGAAGGAAATGGGCAACGAAGGGTTTCGGCCCAAAACGTCACCCATTTCCTTCGCTCCATAGATGCTGCTGCACCCGCTGAGTTTCTCCAGCACTTTTGTCTAGCTAAGCCTAACTAATCTCTTCTGCTTGCATGTGATCCATGACCGTCCATGGTCCTGGCGTATCAATGTGCCAACCTAAAGCCCTCGTAAAATGCCACCATGGTATCGTCCACCACCACCAGCCCTGGCAGTTCCTTCCTGACACCCACCACTCAATGTAAAACACAATAAAAATTGGTCCTGCACATCTCCTTTAAACTTTGTGTAGAAAGGAACTACAGGTGCTGTGTGATACTGAAGTTAGACACCAAGGGCCCGTCCCACTCACTGCCGGCAACTGTCAGTCGTAGCAGGTCGCCGGAAATGCAGCGTCTGGACCCCCTCCCCCCCCCCTCACGACAGTGTCTACAACAACCTTACCACCGAGTCGACGTTAAGCTTCCATCAACCCAATCGCCGTGAGTTAGGACGTCCACCGACGGCAACCTACCACCACACAAGTGACAACCTACGACAATCGAAGTCCACCTGCGACAAGCAACAACCCTGTCGGCGACAACTGAAGCCAACTCAGTCGCCGGTTAACGTAGGTAGTCGCCAATGGAATTCACCGACGTCCGCACCCAGCGACAGCCAACGTCACCCTGGCGACAACCAACATCAGGAGAAGACGGGCAACGTCAAGCCCACTGTCGCCGAAAGGTTTCAAACATTTCAAAATCCAGCGGCAACAAGAAAAAAATTACTTGAGGAGACAACTCACGACGATACAGGCGTCACCCCGCGACCATGTGGCGACAACCTATTTTCCGACTGTCGCCCAAAAGAATCGCCTAAGTAGGACAGGCGCTAAAGTTCTGCAGTAACTCAGGAGAAAAAGCATGGTCATCTGAAGAAGGCTCACGACTCGATCAGTCACCCACCCTTTTTCTCCAGAGATGCTGCCTGTCCCTGCTGAGTTACTCCAGCACTTTGTATCCTTCCTTTAAACTATCCCCCTCTGAACTAGCTATGCCCTCTAGTCCTGGACACTCACCCTATCTACCCCTCCCATTATTCCATGCACGTCTATCGGGACTTCCCAGAGAAACCTAACATTTCTGAAGAGCCACTTTTTCCCAATGACTGGTCACCATGGTAACAGAGGCACCATCCAAACTTCATCCAACACTGAACACTTTGAATCTGCCAATGCATTCCATCTCCATTTGTGTGATCCGGGGCTGCATCATTTGCTGCTTGGCGTTCGTTACAACAACAGCCATAATCATTTTTGAAAGCAATCCATCATATGTGAAGTGGTTTGGAACAGACCAAGATTTTCAAAGATTCGAGGGTCTCCAGTTGAGTTAACAACTGAGGTAGTACCCAGACACGATGGAACTTTATTCATCCCAGGAGGGAAATTGGCCAACAGTCATAAAACACAACAAGATACGTGAAACATTAAATTAGAGGGGATGACAAGGGGAGTCGGTCTACCCCATGACACAAGGGAGCGGAGTTGTTCCATTTGGTTGCCACAGGGCAAAAGGGAAAACGCATCTCCTGTGGCGTTTGGTGCTCAGACATCAAGGCAAGCAGGTCTTCACGAAATACCAAACAGGTGACACAGGAAGGGTCTCGACCCGAAACGTCGCCCATCTCCTTCGCTCCTTAGATGCTGCTGCACCCGCTGAGTTTCTCCAGCTTTTTGTGTAACCCTCGATTCTCCAGCATCTGCAGTTCCTTCTTTAACAGGTGACACAGTTGCACAGCTGTAGAGTTGCTGCCTCACAGCAATAGAGACGCAGGTTTGATGCTGACTATCGGTGCTGTTTGTACAGAGTTTATACGTTCTCCCCGTGACCACTTGGGTTTCCGGTTTCCTCCCTCCCTCCAAAGACTTACAGATTTGTAGGTTAATTGGCGTAGGAAGGAATTGTAAATTGTCCCTATTGTTTAGGGAAGTGCTAGTGCACCAGGATCGCTGGTTGGCGCGGACTCGTGGGCCAAAGGGCCTGTTTCCGCACTGTATCTCCAAACTAAACTAACTCACTGGTCTTGTTGTGCAGCTCGCAGTACAATAGACAATAGGTGCAGGAGTAGGCCATTCAGCCCTTCGAGCCAGCACCGCCATTCATTGTGATCATGGCCGATCATCCCCAATCAGTACCCCGTTCCCACCTTCTTCCCATATCCCCTGACTCCGCTATTTTTAAGAGCCCTATCTAGCTCTCTCTTGAAAGCATCCAGAGAACCTGCCTCCACCGCCCTCTGTGGCGGAGAATTCCACAGACTCACCACTCTCTGTGAGAAAAAGTTTTTCATAGTCTCCATTCCAAATGGCCTACTCCTTATTCTTAAACTGTGGCCCCTGATTCTGAACTCCCCCAACATCGGGAACATGTTTCCTGCCTCTAGTGTGTCCAAGCCCATAACAATCTTATGTTTCAATGAGATCCCCTCTCATCCTTCTAAACTCCAGAGTGTACAAGCCCAGCTGCTCCATTCTCTCAGCATATGACAGTCCTGCCATCCAGGCAATCAACCTTGTAAACCTACGCTGCACTCCCACAATAGCAAGAATGTCCTTCCTCAAATTAGGGCATGGGAGTACTGGAGCCAATTCTACCACCTTCCAGCAAATTGGGGAAACAAAGGAAATGTTTGCAGTAATCACCTACCCCATTTAGCCAAACCCAACCAATGTAACTCTGCAATCCAACAACAAGAGCAACACAATGGAGATTAAACCCATCGGGTTTAGCACAAGCACCGTGCTAGAAAGATTGCCACCGAGTTAACCAGGTCACCCTGCAACCTCCAATCTCTCCCGTATCTTTCAATTAATTACCATCCACACAAGCTCTGAATTGTAATTACAACATCATGTGTTTATTACAGTTGGTGGCAGGTCCAAACTCCAATAACAATTTTAACCACTCGAGAGCCAAGGGAACACTTCGGCAGGAAGTGTAAGGAAAGACTGGCGATTTATTTAACTCCTCACAGTAATACAGGCTAACCAACAGCATTTTATCACCATGCTAATAGTTCTGAAATATGGGGCACAGGAGACATGGTGGACACTTTGGGCCAGAGCCACAATGGCACGGCAGTAGAGTTGCTGCCCTAACAGCGCCAGAGACCCGGTTCGATCCCGACTGCAGGCGCCGGATGTGTGCAGTTTGCACATTCGCCCTGTGACCACGTGGGTTTTTCTCCGGGTGCTCCGGTTCTTCCCCAATGGAGAATGGGGTTGACTACTGCTCCACCCTGGGATACCACCCCAAATCCACCGGCACCAATATCTGCCTACATCGCACAATATCACCCATGGGTCCATGGCAGGGATGCGAGTCAGACACTCACGAGGTTAAATCATATGCAGGGCACTGCTTGGCTCACACCCCACACAGTCCTGAGGACCTTCTTTTCAATGCGACCTTAAACCTGATAGTGGTGTACACAATTATAAAGCAACAACCATTGGCAAGGATTCCCAAAACAAGAGGATTAGCTAGAATGTGGGAGGTTTAGAAGAGATTAATTTTTGGACACAGTGGGTGAGTGCCATTCTGGATTCACCGCCAGAAGAGGTGGTGGCGACAGATGCAACTAAACAAGTCGGTGAACAGACAAGCAGTCAAAACAACAGGTGGGTCAAGGTATAGACACAGTGGGCCGAAGGGCCTGTTTCCATGACTATGAGCCAAAATTCAGTTGGCCTTCAGAAAGCGAAGTTCGATATAGCTCTTGGGGCTAATGGAATCAAAGGTATGGGGAGAAAAACAGGAACTGGGTACTGATTTTGGATGATCAGCCATGATCATATTGAATGGTGGTGCTGGCTCAAAGGGCAGAATGGCAGGAGTGAGTTCGGTGATTGGCTGAGGAAGTCGATTCGCAAATTGGTCAATTTATCAGCCAATATAATTTATCAGAAAGGTTTGCTGTCTGGGGAAGTGCCTTGAAGTGTGAGTCTTCGGCGAGGAGGCCGAAGAGAGGAGAGTAGGGGAAAGAAAGCTGGAGAGGACAGGACACGGTCAACACATGACGGATAAGTGAACACACGGATTCAGTGGGATGATTGCAGGATGTGGGAGGCCAGGGACACTGATGGAGCCTCTGGCTGCTACAACTGTGGTAAGTGTCCAGGTTCAGCTCCTGTTGGGGGCCCTGGAGAAGCAGCTGGATGACCTCAGGGCCATCCGGGATAATGAGAGTTTCCTGGACACGACCCACAGTGAGGTTGTCACGCCGAGGATACGGGAAGAACAAAGGTGTGTGAGTGAGAGGAAGGGGAGTAACTGTGGAGTGCAGGAGACCCAGGTGGCTGTGCCTAATGAAAACAGGTACGCCCTCTTGGGAGCTGTCGGGGGAGACGATGCTTCTAGTCCGAGCAGCGGACACGTCGGTGGCTCCAATCCTAGAGATGAGATGAGACCGGCAACACGGACATCGGGCTGAGCTATAATGGAGGGTGTGGACTGGAGATTCTGTGGCGGCAGGTGAGACTCGAGGATGGTCTCTTGCCCTCCTGGTGCCAGGGTTCAAGATATCACAAACTGAATTCAGAACATCCTCGAGAGAGAAGGTGAACAGCCGGCAGTAGTTGTGCACGTAGGCAGAGGCGACATCAAGGAAGAAGATGAAGGAGGTTCTGCAACGCGAGTTCAGAGAGTTAGGAAGTAGACTGAAAGACAGGACTTCTAGTGTGGTTATCTCGTGCTAATGAGGACAGGAACAGGGAGATAGGGGGGATCTGAATGTGTGGCTGAGGGGCTGGTGCAGGGAGCAAGGATTTAGATTTATAGACCACTGGGATCTCTTCTGAGGTAGAGGTGACCAGTACAAATGGGACGGGTTACACCTTAACTGGAGGGGGACCGACATTCTGGCAGGCAGGTTTGCTAGGGCTACACGTGCGGGTTTAAACTAAATAGTGGGGGGGGGGGGGGGGGGGGAGAGGGATTGACAAATTGGGAGTATAAAGATGGAGTTGAAGGGGAAGTGAGTACAGGAAAAGTTACAAAAGACTCTCGAATTAATGGGAAGGAAAGTTCAAGAAGGGATAAGAGAGTAAGGTCAGGGCCAATTGCGAGCGGTGCGAGGGGGGGGCGTGAATACGGAGGTCATAGTGTTGTATATGAATTGGTGAAGTATAAGAAATAAAGTGGACGAGCTCGAGGCTCAGTTAGAAATTGGCTTCCGTCTCCGCACTAGTATCTTTGCTCCGTTATGGGATCTTTGGTGCGGAGACGGAAGCCGGTTACGGAAATGGGGCTGAAAATTACCCATGAATCTGCCCACGACCGTACTACGTCTTTTTCGTCGAGTGATCCATCTTGCTCGCTGTAGGATCTTTGGTCGTGACCATAATATGGTCAAGTTTAATCTACAATTTGAGAGGGAGAAGAGTAGATCGGAGGTGTCAGTGTTACAGTTGAATAAAGGGGACTATGGAGCTATGAGGAGGAACTGGCCAAAGTTGACTGGAAAGATACCCTAGCAGGGATGACGGTGGAACAACAATGGCAGGTATTTCTGGGAATAATAAATAAATAAGCTCATTTTGGACTCACGGTCCAGACAAAGGGCAACATTACATAAAATACATATAAAATCTTAGTATATCACTTATAAAAGCATTATAAATTATATATTTTTTAAACACAATACACGGTTTAAAAACCAGAATAAAAATGAATGATCAATGTCCGACAACGAGACAGCGATACCAGTGTCTCCACAACTGGGATTCGTAGCATGTAGTGCTAAACCTTGTGTTAGTCATTTTAGAGTCATTAATCCTGCAAATGAATTTATACATACGATTTCTTAGGATAGCTTCTAAAGTACTGACTCCTGCAGCCACAAACATGTTACTAGCATGACACCATCTAGGTTTCCTTAGCAGTGTTCTCATGGCATTATTATAGGCCACCTTTAGTCTGTGTAACTTGTCTTCCATAGTTTGATCACAGGTGCGCAGTATAGAGTGGTGTGCAATATGCTCTAAACTGCGACATCTTCACCACATCTGTACACGCACCAAACTTATGCAAGAGAGTATTCGCCTGTACATACAGCATACGTCATTGCCTATAAATATCATCATCTGTCATTTGTTCCGTAATAAAATGCAGGATCAGTTCATTCCAAAGAGGAAGAAAGATTCCAAGGGGAGTAAGGGGCAACTGTGGCTGACAAGGGAAGTCAGGGACAGTATAAAAATAAAAGAGAAGTAGCACGATGTTGCAAAGATGAGTGGGAAGCGAGAGGATTGGGTAATGTTTAAAAAGCAACAGAAGATAACTAATAAGGCAATACGGGGAGAAATAAGGAGGTACGAAGGCTATCTGAGATAAGCTAGCCAAGAATATAAAGGAGGATAGTAAAAGCTTCTTTAGGTATGTGAAGAGGAAAAAAATTAGTTAAGACCAAAGTTGGACCGTTGAAGACTGAAAAAGGTGAATTTATTATGGTGGACAAGAGTTTCGACTCGAAACGCCACCCGTTCCTTCTCGCCAGAGATGCCGCCTGACCCGGTGAGTTATTCCCAAACCAAGCGCCGTAAGGCAGCAACTCTACCGCTGTGCTGTCCCATGCTTTGGGCACGGGACCAAAGCCAATGACACACCACCAATGACACACCACCGGTGCCTCGACTGAGTGGCGGTGCTGAACCAAACATCAGCTGCTACTCAGCTGTAGTGTCATCACACAGGACTGAAGGTCAGGCTCCAAGCCCACTCCAGAACATGGTTTGGGAGTAACTCAGCGGGACAGGCAGCATCTCTGGAGAGAAGGAATGGGTGACGTTTTGGGTCGAGACCCTTCTTCAGACTGGTTAGGGATAACAGAAACGACACTGATGTAGAGAGATAAAGAATACTGAATGCAGCGAGAGAGAATGTTGCAGAGCTCTCTCTACATCACTCTCTCTATATCTTGTTTCCCTTATCCCTATCCAGTCTGAAGAAGGGTCTCGACCTGAAACATCACCCATTCCTTCACCCATATATATATATATATATATATCCCCCCATGACCCTTTGTTAAAATGTTGCCCCTCAGATTCCTATTAAATCTTTTCCTCCTCACCTTAAAGTCAGAACCATTCCCCCCCCCCCCCCTTTAAGGCCAGAAGTACAAAATTGAAATTAGATTGCAAGGCCTTTTTCCCCCCTTTAGAGAGGGCAGTGGGTGCCAGTAATGTACTGTTATGGGTGGTGGAGAAGGCAGATATGATAACCTTGTTTATGGGACGTTTGGACAGGCACTTGGATATGCAGGGAATGGAGGGTTATGGATCACGAGCTTCACCACCCCTACCCCCACCCCCACACACACGACAATTTACAATTATACCAAGCCAATTAACACGACTTGTGTTTGACACAAGATTGCAGCATCTACAGTTCCTTGTAACTACCTCTGTTGTATTTTGCTATGCTCAGCGGCCGTATGGTGCTTTGGTCTGATGCTATAATCAGTGCTAAACTAAAGTCTTGCATTCTGCTTTTAACAGGACACAGATGGAGTTTCTGCCACGTATCTTCACCATACAACTGGAGCAAAGCCAAGGAGAAAACTGAATGGCTTAGGAAACACAAACAAACCTGGAGAGTTTGATGGCTGGGATACATTCCAACACGAGTTTAAGTCTCATGTCTTCAAGAAAGAGTTGGATTTAGCTCTTAGGGCTAAAGGAATCAAGGGATATGGGGATAAAAGCAGGATCGCGATACTGATTTTAGATGATCAGGCATGATCATGCTGGCTCAGAGGGCCGAATAGCCAACTCCTGCACCTATTTTCTAAGTGTAGAAAAGAACTGCAGGTGCTGATTTAAATCGAAGGTAGACCCAAAAAGCTGGAGTAACTCAGCATCACTGGAGAGAAGGTATGGGTGACGTTTCGGGTTGAGACCCTTCTTCAGACTTCCTATGTCTCTCTGACTGCCTTCACAACACTATGTATGGCGTTTTGTACCCTGGTCACACAGTATACAATGCAAACAAGATTAGGCATGCACATTGCAACATAAACTGAAGCTAACCAGCAATACTTTATGGGCTGGTGGCTTCTCTATAATTTGACCAGAGTCAGCTGTTGTGACTCCTTATTTGCAAACTGAACTGGGCTTTTCCAAAAGGCCTAGCTACCTAGGCTTCAAGATTGTGAATCCAAAGCTTATTTAATTGGAAGTATAAAGCTCCCACACCAAACAGTAGCTTTCGGAACAAGGAACAGCAGATGCTTCTTTACAGAAAAGGACACAATAGACAATAGGTGCAGGAGTAGGCCATTCGGCCCTTCGAGCCAGCACCGCCATTCAATGTGATCATGGCTGATCATCCCCAATCAGTACCCCATTCCTGTCTTCTCCCCATATCCCCCGACTCTGCTATCTTGAAGTGCCCCATCTCCCACAAAGTGCTGGAGTAACTCAGTGGGTCAGACAGCATTGCTAGACAACATGGATTGGTGACATTTTGTCACAAAAAGGAACTGCAGATGTTGGTTTATACCAAAAATGGACATAAAATGCTGGAGTAACTCAGCGGATCAGGCAGCATTTCTCCAGAGACAGAATTACTCCATCATTTTGTATCTATCTTAGGTGATGTTGTGAGTTGGAACCTTTCTTTAGATTAAACAATGGACAATAGGTGCAGGAACAGGCCATTCAGCCCTTTGAGCCTGCACCGCCATTCAATATGATCATGGCTGATCATCCAACTCAGTATCCTGTACCTGCCTTCTCCTCATACCGCTGATCCCTTTAGCCACAAGGGCCACATCTAACTCCCTCTTAAATATAGCCAATGAACTGGCCTCAACTACCTTCTGTGGCAGAGAATTCCAGAGACTCACCACTCTCTGTGCAAAAAATGTTTTCCTCATCTCGGTCCTAAAGGAATTCCCCCTTATCCTTAGACTGTGACCCCTTGTTCTGGACCTCCCAACATCGGGAACAATCTTCCTGCATCTAGCCTGTCCAACCCCTTAAGAATTTTGTAAGTTTCTATAAGATTCCCCCCTCAGTCTTCCAATCCTATACATTCCTTCTCATCTTACACATGCACACAATCAAGCCAAACTCAGGCACAATAGGTACCATGAAGAGTAAGATAGAGTGCAGAACATAGCTCTCAGCGTATACGGCGTTCCAATAATTAATGTGAACAAGACCAGACCAGGATTGGCACAAAAAGCTGGAGTCACCCTGGAGAGGGTAGGGCAGCAGAGTTCATGGGATAGAAGCAGAATTCAGCCATTCGGCCCATCAAGTCTACTCCACCATTCAATCATGGTTGATCTCTCTCTCATATATATATATATATACATACATATACATATATATATATATATATATATACACATACATATACACATACATATACACATATATATATATATATATATATACACACACATATCTATATCTACACACACACATATATATATATATATATATAGGGTTACACAAAAAGCTGGAGAAACTCAGCGGGTGCAGCAGCATCTAAGGAGCGAAGGAGATAGGGTCGAGACCCTTCTTCAGACTCTAGTGTGTGTGTGTGTGTGTGTGTGTGTGTGTGTGTGTGTGTGCACACATACATACACACATATATGTGAGAGAGAGATAATGCGTGCGAGTGTTTGTGAGCATACACACATATATACCCACACACAATACACATGCATATACAATATACATATATATCCACACAAAACTACACATACATCTCTGTAAATTGTTCCTCGTGTGTAGAGAGTTGATGTGAAAGTGAGATAACATGGAACTAGAATGAATGGGTGACCGATGGGCGGCATGGAGTCTGCGGGCTGAAGGGCCTGTTTCCATGCTGTATCTCTGAACTAAAGTCACTCCAAGGGGAAACCCGCCCAGAAGGAACAGCCATTCGAGTTGAATATCACAACATTGCTGGCTTCTGCCAAAATGAGCGCAGGCAACAGCAGCACCATTGATGGCTGGCATGCTGGTGGGTGTAAGAGGTTAAAATAAGTCTTTTGTGAGAAGACGGGTTCCCACAGACTTTACTGGATCTTTGTACAGTGGACCAGAAACAGAAAATTAAAAACTTCTCCATCAAGATTCCCACCCTCATCCCTGCAGTAGACATGTATACACCAGTTAAACAATTCTAAGCATGTTTTTAAATGTTTGTGAATTAACAAACAGTAACTCAAGAGACTGCCTGTACTAATAAACCTTAATCTAACCAAAAACATATAGGTGAGGGAGAAAGACATAAAAATCTACTTTAGTCTTCATCTCAAGGTGTTCTTTGAAACAGGGGCAAGCCCTTTTGGAACTTCTAAATTTTTAATTTCAGATTTTATGAATGTAAATGAGCACTGGTTACTTATATTTAAAACAAGTGTTTTAACAGCAGGTTTAACACTGGCCCAAAAAAAGCAATCCAAACTTTCTGCTAAAAAACTCTTTCAAATGTGTGACGTAAAATAAATGGATCCACGCCCTCCACACAGCCTTATCTCCAGTAAAACGTTTAATATTCTCACGCCCCACTGACCCGCATTGATTTTTTTTAAAGATTTAAATCCAACGCGAGCCTGAAATAATTTTATTTCAAAAATGACAATTTAATTCCCACAACATTTTAAGACGACGGGGGGGGGGGGGGGGGGGAACCAAACACACAATTTAAAAACAAAATGTAACCAAGAAAGAGAGCCTTCAGTACTATCCCGAGAGAATAAACTCGCTTTAAAAAAAAATTAAGTCTCCACGTATGGTGAATGATTTTATTTTTTATGTCCACGGGGAGAGAGAAAGGGGTGGGTTAATATACTTCCGCCTTCTTGGCGCCTTCAACGGTGAGAAGGTCCCGAAATATTTTTTTAAAACGGAAACCATGACAAGATTTCGCACGTAGTCGAGTTACGGTTTGTTACAGGGTGGCTGTCGGGGCTACTACAGTTTGTTCGTCGAACTGGCAAGCTGCCGGTTCGTTACAGTGAAACCGACGAGCTGTACTTTGCTACAGTGAAATCGACGAGCTAGTTTGTTACAGTGAAACTGACGAGGACGAGCTAGTTTGCTACAGTGAAACTAACGAGGACGAGCTAGTTTGCTACAGTGAAATCGACAAGCTAGTTTGTTACAGTGAAACTAACGAGGACGAGCTAGTTTGCTACAGTGAAACTGACGAGCTAGTTTGCTACAGTGAAACTAACGAGGACGAGCTAGTTTGTTACAGTGAAACTGACGAGCTCCAATGTAACCGATCAAGGAGAACCCAGACCGCGCCACCATCGTGTCGATTCCTGCTTACCTTGTCTAGGCAGTTGACTTTTTCGGTCGGGTAGACGATCTTTTTACACCTAGCGCACGACGGATTCATTTTTTACAAGGCTTTTTGTTCCCTCCTCTCGTTTTGCTTTTTTTCCGAGATGCAATTCAGTCTTTCCAGACGCGTGTAAATATGTCTCAATCTTTTTTTTTCCCCCTCCCCTCGCTCCGTTTGAATCCGCTTCTGTGCGAAGCTGTTTTCTCTCTGGTCTAATCAGAGAATAAACAGGAAGGGCACCGGAGAGCGAGCACGTCCCAAGAAGAGGGTTGGGTCTCGTAGCTGGGGGTGGAGAGAGGAAAAAATATTTCTAGTGAGCGCGCACACTGTTGGAGACGTTACACGTTTGGAGGACGGACGCGGGCTGTAAAAGAGGGGGGGGGGAGTAGTCACACAGAGAGAGGGTAAATGATCCCATGAATGACGAGTTTATACCACGCTTGCAATCCACCGCCAATGTACAAAGCTTGTGCATCGTTTGTTGCTCGAAGATCAGACAGATTCAACTCACTTTTATTGATCTAACTGAATAAAGAAGCACAGACATGTTGGCAAACACACACACACGGGTATGGGCGATGATTTATGCGCGGCTAGTCGTGCTGATAGCGCAAGGGTCTATTACACGGTTGGAAGTCGACAAAAAAATGCTGGAGAAACTCGGCGGGTGAGGGAGCATCTATGGTACAGGGTTGGGGTCTCTTTCGACGTATTAATTCATCAGGACGTTGGCTTTCATAATTGATAGGAACAGAATTAGGCCATTCGACCCATCAAGTCAATCATGGCTGATCTATCTCTCCCTCCAAACCCCACTCTCCTGCTTTCTCCACATAACCCCTGACACCCGTACTAGTCAAGAATCTATCTATCTCTGCCTTAAAAATATCCATTGATTAGGCCTCGACTGCCTTCTGTGGCAATTAATTCCATAGATTCACCACCCTCATCTTCCTAAAGTAACATCCTTTTAATTATGAGGCTAGTTTAGTTTAGATTATTGTCACGTGTACCGGGGTACAATGAAAAGCTTTTGTTGCATGCTAACCATTTAGACTAACTAATCAAATCCCTCTCACCTGTATCCACCTATCAGTCTGAAGAAGGGTCCCAACCCAAAACATCACCTATCCATGTTCTCCAGAGACGCTGCCTGACCCACTGTTACTCCAGCACTTTGTGTCCACCTATCACTCGCCAGGCTTTATGCAGCCAACCCCCCCCCCCCCCCCAAAAAAACTTTTCCAGCTTTCTGTCTTCCTATTACAATCGGTCCAAAGAAAGGTCCCGAAATGTCTCAGTTGTACACACTTATTGTCTTTCCACTGACTGGATAGCACGCAAAAGAAAGCTTTTCACTGTAGCTCGGTACACGTGACAGTAAACTCAACTCAACTCAATAAACAAAATGTTGCCAAAGGTATGTTGCAAAAAATGTTGCAAAAAAGCATGAGTATTTCAGCCAGTCAGACAGCATCTCCGGAGAAAGGGGATAGGTGACGTTTCACATTGAGACCCTCCTTCAGAGTCAGGGGAAAGGGAAACAAGAGATATAATCACGAGTCAAGAGTGTTTTATTGTCATATGTCCCAGATAGAACAATACAATTCTTACTTGCAGCAGCACAATATAATATGTAAACATAGACGGTGATATGGAGAGAAATATTGCCTGTCCATATCCTCCACAGATGTTAGAATAAAGGGGAGGCCATTTAAGACTGAGGTGAGAAAATCCTTTTTCACCCAGAGAGTTGTGAATTTGTGGAATTCCCTGCCACAGAGGGCAGTGGAGGCCAAGTCACTGGATGGATCTAAGAGAGAGTTGGATAGAGCTCTAGGGGCTTGTGGAGTCAAGGGATTATGGGGAGAAGGCAGGCACGGGTTATTGATAGTGGATTGATCAGCCATGATCACAATGAATGGTGATGCTGGCTCGAAGGCCCGAATGGCCTCCTCCTGCACCTATTTTCTATGTTTCTATGTTGCCTGGCCTGCAGAGTTACTCCAGTGCTTTGTGGTTTGCTCAAGATTCCAGAATCTGCAGTTCCTTCTGTCTCTACTATCCCTTCGCTGGGTCAAAGTCAAGCGTGGCTTGCTAACACTGCAGAGAACAGTTAGGGTGCATTACCACTTTATAGGAGCCATATAATAATAAATGTTCTTCTGACTCACAATTCATGCACGAATAAGTGAAAGTAATAAAAGCTGTCTGGAGGCAGTTTCCATTAAGTTAAATTAACTTAAGGGAGTGGTGGGTATATGGAGCGATCTGCCAGAGGAGGCAAAGGAGGCAGGTACTATAAAAGCTTTATTTTTTGTTTAGATATACAACACAGAAACAGGCCCTTAGGCCCACTGAGTCTGCGCCAACCAGCGATCCCCACACACTGATACTATCCTATACACTAGGCAACATTTACAATTTTTACTTGAGCCAATTAACCTACAAACCTGTACGTCTGTGGAGCGTGGGAGGAAACCCGAGCACCTCTGGAAAATCCCGCAAGGACACGGGCAGAATGTACAAACTCCATATACACCGTACCCATAGTGAAGATCGAACGGGGTCTCTGGCGCTGTGAAGAATTGGCTCCATCACTGCACCACAGTGCAGACACTCAAACAGGTTCATGGATAGGAACAGTTCAGAGGGATATGTGGCAAATGAGACATCAGTAGCTGGAGGGAAACAAAGACACGTTGCCTATTTCCTTTGCTCCATAGATGCTGCTGCACCCGCTGAATTTCTCCAGCACTTTTGTCTACCTTTGATTTTCCAGCATTTGCAATTCCTTCTTAAACACAATGTGCTGGAGTAACTCAACAAACCTGTACATCTTTTCTTTGGAATGTGAGAGGGAGCACCCGGAGAAAACCCACGCGGTCACGTGGACAAACTCCATACAGACGGCACCCATAGTCAGGATTGAACCCGGGTCTTTGGTGCTGTAAGACAGCAACTCCACCGCTACACCACCATGCTGTCCTGTACTCGTATCTGCCTGCATGTAATCTATACTCTGCACATCTACTACATACCTGTCCAAATGTTTCTTAAATGCCGCTATCGAATCTGCCCCCGCCATCCGTGTACCTGCCCGAGACGTTTGGACAGGTACATGGATAGGAAAGGTTTAGAGGAATACGGGCCAAATGTGGCAAATGGGACTTCAACAGCTAGAGGCAGACAAGGAACTGCAGATGCTGGTTTCCAAAAAACAGTTGCAATGTGCTGGAGTAACTCAGTGGGTCAGGCAGTGTCTCTGGTCAACATGGATAGGTGATGTTTCAGGTCCCGACCTCACACCTGTGTGTTGAGCCCCCTGCTCTACTCACTCTATACACATGACTGCGTAGCCAGACACACCTCCAACATGGTCCTTATATTTGCCGATGATATCGGGCGGCACGGTGGCGCAGCGGTAGATTTGCTGCCTTACAGCACCTGCAGCACCGGAGACCCTGGTTCGATCCCGACTACGGGTGCAGTCTGTACAGAGTTTTCCCCGCGACCGCGAGGGTTTTCTCCGAGATCTTACACTTAAAAGACATACAGGTTTGTCAGTAAATTGACTTGGATTTGTATACTTGATATAAGTGTGTGTAGGCTTGTGTTAATGTGTGGGGATCGCTGGTTGGCGCGGACTCGGTGGGCCGAAGGGCCTGCTTCTGCACTGTAGCTCTAAACTAAACTAAACCACCATTGTTGGACGAATTACAGGTAGTGAGCAATAAGAATACAGGAGTGGGATTGAAAACCTGATGGAATGGTGTCTCCAAAGTGCTGGAATAACTCGGCGGGTCAGGCAGCATCTCTGGGGAACATGGATAGGTGACGTTCTGGGTCGGGGCCCTCCACAGACTGATAGGTGGATACAGGTGAGGGGTATTTGATTGGCAGAGAGGCGGACAAGGCCTTGAATTTGTAATTTAATTGGCTTGGGTAAAATTGTAAATTGTCTCTGGTGTGTGCAGGATAATGCTGATGTATAGGGATCGCAGGTCAGCACGGACTCGGTGGGCCGAATGGCCTGTTTCCGCGCTGTATCTCTGAAGTCTGAACTGGAAGCAACCCTACCTGGGAAATGTAGATAAATGAAGAGATTAGCAGATAGTAACCTGAAAGTGTTCAATGGTTCAATAGCAGACAAAAATGCTGGAGAAACTCAGCGGGTGAGGCAGCATCTATGGAGCGAAGGAATAGGTGATGTTTCAGGTCGAGACATGAAACGTCACCTATTCCTTCGCTCCATAGATGCTGCTTCACCCACTGAGTTTCTCCAGCATTTTTGTCTACCTTCGATTTTTCCAGCATCTGCAGTTCTTTCTTAAACAAATGGTTCAATAGTGTTTTATTTGTCACATATGCAACTGCACGGTGAAATTATTTTTGCATATATTGCACATGCGGGCGCCACCATGTTTGGCATCATTATTCAAAGTCTAAAGTCCGGTCAGCCCGCGCCCTCGATGTACTGGAGCAGTTCCCGCGAACCCATGTCCCTCTCCTCTCCTCTCCATCTTGTGTGCCGGGGGCGCCTCCTGCAGCCGACCTTGGAGCCTGCAGTTGGAGCATTGCCCCGGTTCACCCTCCCACTGGCCCTTGCTCCTCGAGTCTGACGACAGACAATAGACAATAGGTGCAGGAGTAGGCCATTTGCCCCCTCGAGCCAGCACCGCCATGGCTGGTCATCCGCAATCAGTACCCCGTTCCTGCCTTCTCCTCAAATCCCCTGACTCCGCTATCTTTACGAGCCCTATCTAGCTCCCTCTTGAAAGCGTCCAGAGAACCAGCCTCCACTAAGGCAGATAATTCCTCTCCCGGATATGCCAATCGATGAACCTTCGGGCGGGTTCCCGGTGTTTGGTGTTTTTCCTCCGTCATTGCTGTGTGAAATTCTTTGGAACCAGAACCAGGGAGTTTAATTTTCCAGCGTGAGCTGAGGTTGCAGAAGACAGGGACTGTGGATGCGGCAAATTAGCATGCAAATCCAGGATCAGCTTGGATTATTAAACCCAGCGTGAATGTGACCCATGGATCTGTAATTCTCATTTTTATCAAATGCTTTGTCCCTGAAACATATGCGGCAGGAAGCAGAACATAACACGTTGGGCGCTAACAGCTGAGAATGCTTAATTACATCTTCTTGCACCTTATGCATGACTGTGTTCTGGACGGTAATCGTCAGGAGGCAGCGAGGAGCTCACGGGTGCCCTCTTTTGGAAAGATTATTTGATTTGTAGATGGAACATGGTATTTCAACAGTCAAGGTCATAGGTCCTGAAATGGAAGAATGAAATTCTTACTTGTGGCAGCACAACATGTAAACTCTGGAACTCTGTAAACACTGTCATAAACAACACAAAATAAATTCAGCATGAAACAGTCAAACAATAATAGTGTAAAGACAAAAATAATCCCCCCAAAGTCTATCTAGTTCAGAGTTTAATCGTAGCATAAAATCTCCAAACATCTTCTTGGAAAATCAACTTTTTTTAACTAATAAAAATCTATTCTGACAGTAGGTGCATGCTCTTCACAACTTGCATCTCCATTCTTTAAATGGCCTGCAAAATCCACAGAAAGACCACTGATTCGTCAGAATTAGTTGTGTGAATTACTGGTCGGTTATCAATTGAGTTTATTGTCACGTGTACCGAGGTACAGTGAAAAGCTTTTGTTGCGTGCTATCCAGTCAGCGGAAAGACTGATAGGAATGATTACGATCGAGCCATATAGATACATGATAAGGGAATAATGTTTCGTGCAAGGTAAAGCCAGTAAAGTCCAAACAAGGATAGTCAAAGGGTCACCAATTAGGTAGACAGCTGGATAGTAACATGAAGGATATGGAGGCTTTGGTGCAGGACAGATTTACCAGAATGCCAGACTCGAAATGTTACCTATCCATGTTCTCTTGAGATGTTGCCTGAGTAACTCAGCGGGACAGACAGCATCTCTGGAGAGAAGGAATGGGTGACGTTTCGAGTCAAGACCCTTCTTCACCCATTCCATCTCTCCAGAGACGTTGCCTGTCCCACTGAGTTACTCCAGCATTTTGAGTCTACCTTTGATTTAAACCAGTATCTGCAGTTCTTTCGTAGACATGCTGGCTGGCACATTGAGTTGCTGGTACAATGTGCTGCCTGGCACATTGAGTTGCTCCAGCACCCTCTGTCTTCATTACAAGATTTACCAGTGTTACCTTAAGAAGCGGTTGGACAAACTTGGATTGTTTTATTTGGAGAGTCGGGAGGCAGAGGTGCGACCTGGTAGAAGATTATAATATTATGAGAGGCGTAGATAAGGTAGACAGTCAGAACATTTATCCCAGGATGGAAATGTCAAAGATTGGAGAGCATAGGTTTAAGGTTTAAGAGACAACGTTTAAAGAAGATACTGTATGTGGGATAAGTTTTCTCCTTCACATGGAGGGTGCTGGAATGTGGATGGAATCCCAGTAACCTGGTACCGGGGGCAGATATGACAGTGGCAATATAGAGCTTTTAGATGGACACAGGGCTATGCAGGGAATGGAGAGATATGGATCACTGGCAGGCAGACAAGATAGTCTATCTTGGCCTCATGTTTGGCACTGATATTGTGGGCCGAATAACCTTGTTCTTGCACTCTACTATGTTCCATGTTCTAAACATGGATAAATAGCACTACCTTAGTAAGGACATCTTGCGTGGCATGGACACGTTGAGCTGAAGAACCAATTTCCATGCTGTTCGAGTCTACCACTGAACAGACAAGGTAGATTTTAATAAGTTGAGACTGTACACTAATCTTTTCACGGTTTTATAAACTAAACACAACAAACTAAACTAATTGACTCTGCTCATTTTCGATATTACCAATTCCAATTTAAAATCTTAAATTAATGTATCTCTTGAGAGAAATTTTGAAATTTTCTTCAAAAAATTTAACATTCAATTTTGTCAACTACGAAAGGAAATGAAAGAAAAAACACAAATAAATCTAAAATATTCAAGGCCTCTTTAGAATCTCAGAGACACAAATGCATGGATTTGTACAGCACAGGAACAGGCCCTTCAGCCCACCACATGCAATCTGGCCATTTTGCCCATTAATGGTTAACTCATTTGCTACATTAGGTCTGTATACTTCTATGCCTTCCCTATTAAATGCCTATCTCAATGTCTCTTAAAGCCATTATCTCAGACTCATTCATGTCCTCTGGCAGCAAACTCCATTTATCAAACACCCTGTAAAAAAGACTTCCCCCTAAAATCACCTTTAAAGCTACTTCCACTCAATTAATATCTGTGCACTCTAGTTTCTGATGTCCCTTCTTTTTAGACCCCCTTCGGTCATGGCTGACCATGGGTGTCTCCAGGGTGCTGTTCCCTAGTGTAGTGTAGAGGCCTAGTGTTCCCCGTGGGGTGCACAGACAGCCACCCCACGGTCCTTGACAGATCTGGGTCAGGATCCAATGGCAAAGAATCCAAGACGACCGGAGACCCTTTTCTGTTGCAGCCTTCATCCGCCTTCCCAGCCGTTGTGACGCTCAACCAAGGTCAGCCATCGTCCTCCGCCTGTTCCACCCTTGAGTTCTTGGTTGGATTGGCTCTTTGTCAGACCTCCCCCTCGACCTTATCGCCATGGGTGGCCCTACCAGGAGCATAGCTCCAGACGGCATCGCTCTCAGGATCTCAGGACTGCACAAGCTTCTCCACCATGACAAGGTGACAATCCATGGAGAAGTGATACCCCTACCATGGGATAAATAATTAAATTATCTAAGCCCCTTATAATTTTACATATTTTTGTCAGGTTACCTCTTGGTCTCCTGCACCCCAGGGTAAAGAAACACAAACTATCCAATCTCTTCCTGGAACCAAAGTTTAATCTGAAGAAGGGTCTCGACCCGAAACATCACCCATTCAAGTGAGTTCAAGAGAGTTTTGTTTTCATGGGTCCCTGATAGGACAATTAAGTTCTTGATTTGCTTTGGCACACCAGAACATAGTCGGCTCGAATGCCGAACAGATCAGTGTGTCCATATACCATTGCATAAATATATATACATATTCCTTCTCTCCAGAGATGCCGAGTTACTACAGCCTTTCGTGTCTACCAAAGTTTAGGTTCTTTAAGTCTAGCTCAGTTTACAGTCACGTGTAGGGTGTACTGAGGTACAGTGAAAAGCTTTTGTTGTGTGTTAATCAGTCAGTGCAAAGACTATACATGATTACAATTGAGCCACCCACGGTGTACAGATACATGGTAAAGGGAATAACGTTTAGTGCAAGATAGCATACTTAAAGTAAAACAGACACAAAATGCTGGAGTAACTCAGTGGGACAGGCAGCATCTCTGGGGAGAAGGAATGGGTGACGTTCTGGTCGAGACCCTCCTTCAGACTGAAGAAGGGTTTCGATCTGAAATGTCACCCATTCCTTCCCTCCAGAGATGCGGCCGTTGAGTCCCACTCCAGTCTATCTTTGGCTGAAGACAGTTCTTTCCGACACATAGTTAAAGTAAGAAATGCTGCTGTTAAAGGAGTAGAGGTTTTAGAGTGAAGCAATTGTAATGTGTGATTGCAGATTCACATCTGTGACCAGCACGCAGAGAGTCGCCGAGCTTGGGTGCATAAGTGGATCCGCACTAATCCAGGCACCATCCTGGTGAATCACCTCAACACTGTCTTCAGCACAAATAAATTCTTCATACAGTGTGCTGAGCAAAACGGCACACAAGTAATCATATCTAATAATGTCAGTGTTTGGTAACGTTGCAACATACAACATCCTGACTTTGATAGTCATTATTGAATCTCCCTCTACTGTATGGTAATTCAAATCTCACTGTACCAATTGGTGCACGTGACAATAAATGTAACTTGAACATGGCTTCCGATCCATAGGCCAGCTATCAGAGCCAGCACTATTAGTCAAATGTGAATCTAATGCTGTGTTGGGCGGCACAACGTTGCAGCGGTAGAATTGCTGCTTCATCGCGCCAAATATAAAATTCTTGATTTCTCCTAGAACGTATAGGCTTGGATAGAGTGGATGTTTCCACTAGTGGGAGAGTCTAGGACTAGAGGTCATTGCCTCAGAATTAAAGGATGTTCTTTTAGGAAGGAGATGAGGAGGAATTTCTTTAGTCAGAGGGTGGGGAATCTGTGGAATTCTTTGCCACAGTAAGCTGTGGAGACAAAATCAATGGATATTTTTTAAGGCAGAGATAGACAAATTCTTGACTAGCACGGGTGTCAGAGGTTACGGGGAGAAGGTAGGAGAGTGGGGTTAGGACAGGGAGATAGATCAGCCATGATTGAATGATGGAGTAGACTGGATGGGCCGAATGGCCTAATTCTAACCCTATCACAGATTTACTTATTGAGTGACTGGCACATCAGAAGCGACAAGTTAGCCGTGGACAAGAGGGAGGTGGGGGGGGGGAAACTAAGACAACTCTGCACTCTGGAGTTTAGGATGGGAGGTTTCTCACTAAAACATGTAAGATTGTTAAGGGTTTGGACACGCTAGAGGCAGGAAACATGTTCCCGATGTTGGGGGAGTCCAGAACCAGAGGCCACAGTTTAAGAATAAGGAGTAAGCCATTTAGAACGGAGACAAGGAAACACTTTTTCTCACAGAGAGTGGTGTGTCTGTGGAATTCTCTGCCTCAGAGGGTGGTGGAGGCCGGTTCTCTGGATGCTTTCAAGAGAGAGCTAGCCAGAGCTCTTAAAGATAGCGAAGTCAGGGGATATGGGGAGAAGGCAGGAACGGGGTACTGATTGAGGATGATCAGCCATGATCACATTGAATGGCGGTGCTGGCTCGAAGGTCCAAATTGCCTACTCCTGTGCCTATTGTATATTCAAAGATGCAGAATGGAAACATTCCCTTCAGCCCACCAAATCCACACTGACCATTGATCACCTGTTCATGTTAGTTCTATGTTATTCCAGTTTAGCATCCATTACATAACATAGAAAATAGGTGCAGGAGGAGGCCAACCCCTTAAGAATTTTGTAAGCCTCTATAAGGGGTTGGACAGGCTAGATGCAGGAAGATTGTTCCCGATGTTGTGGAAGTCCAGAACAAGGGGTCACAGTTTAAGGATAAGGGGGAAGTCTTTTAGGACCGAGATGAGAAGATCTTTTTTCACACAGAGAGTGGTGAGTCTGTGGAATTCTTTGCCACAGAAGGTAGTTGAGGCCAGTTCATTAGCTATATTTAAGAGGGAGTTAGATGTGGCCCTTGTGGCTAAAGGGATCAGGGGGTATGGAGAGAAGGCAGGTGCAGGATACTGAGTTGGATGATCATATTGAATGGCGGTGCAGGCTCGAAGGGCCGAATGGCCTACTCCTGCAGCTACTTTATATGATTCTATGATTCTAAGTTTTGTATCCAGCTCCTAACACTTCCGCATCCCTGCATTTCCTGGTCCCCCCGTCACGTGACGAGGGTCAAAACCTCCCCCCCCCACCCTGGCTTCAGAGGGGAGTGCGCGCTTGCGTCATCGCGCGTTACGCGTTACGTCGATATATCCCACAATGCACGGCGCGCGGCCTCTTTCCCTGCGCCACCATGTCTAAGCGAGGTAAGCGGGAGGAGAGACCGGGCCCAGCTAATCCGCCGCCATCCGCTGTCCGTGTTAGAAGATCATGGACGTTACCGCCCCAACCCGTCGTGTAACCACCCTAGCCATCTTATCACCCGGGTATTGGTCGACCATCAACTAGATTAAGCGTGTGATAGGTGTTGGGAGTTGTGTCCGCTGGAGCGGCCGCCATGTTGGAGGCTGGCAGGGCTGGTGGTGGTGTGAGGCCCGGACACTGGTGTGTACCCGGCCACTGCTGGTGTGAGGCCCGGACACTGGTGGTCTGTACCAGGCCACTGGTGGTGTGAGGCCCGGACACTGGTGGTCTGTACCCGGCCACTGCTGGTGTGAGGCCCGGACACTGGTGGTGTGAGGCCGGCCACTGGTGTGTACCAGGCCACTGGTGGTGTGAGGCCGGCCACTGGTGTGTACCAGGCCACTGGTGGTGTGAGGCCGGCCACTGGTGTGTACCAGGCCACTGGTGGTGTGAGGCCGGACACTGGTGTGAGGCCCGGACACTGGTGGTCTGTACCCGGCCACTGCTGGTGTGAGGCCCGGACACTGGTCTGTACCAGGCCACTGGTGGTGTGAGGCAGGACACTGGTGTGAGGCCCGGACACTGGTGGTCTGTACCCTGCCTCTGGTGTGAGCCCGGCCACTGCTCTGTGCAGGCAGCAACCTGGGCTTGGGGCTCTGATGAGGACGTGGCCTCTGGATCCCAGCTGGATTCATGCATCTCTCAATTGTGGAGCCAGAGTTAGCAAATGGTGCAAAGCTACTTCATGGCAAAAGTCTGCAGCCTTGTAGTTCCATGGTCCCTTTTCCAGCCTTGTAGTTCTGTGTGTACCTCCTTTAACAGTCCTGACTTTGTTTCCCCCCCCTTAGTCCTGTATGCCCCCCCCCCTTTAAGTCTTGTCGTTCTTTGTCCTTTTAACAGTGTTGTAGTCCTGTATGTGCCCCCCCCCCTTCAGCAGCCTTTACTTTTGTACCCCCCCTCCCCCAACACCCTTGTAGTCCTGTATGTACCCCCCTTTAGCAGCCTTGTTTCCAGCTATCTTCCCTTTCCTTGAAGAACACAAAAAAATTGGATTGCCGCATCAATTGCCGGAAATGTTGGAGTGAATCTAGCATTTTCGACTAAGTTTATGTTGAGGTATGTGCGCCTTTGAGCTGCTGTCAGGCCGGAAAATGGTAGTTGTTCTGGTTCAGTGTTCTTCACTCTTTATTTTTCACTTTTGTACTACCTGATGTACCTGGCAATGATATGAATTGTTGAGAAGTGTGTAAGACACTTGACCATGATAAACCATACCAATACAATGGTGATGGCACATCTTCCAAGTTTCAAGGCCTTTTATTGTCAAGTGTACCAATGTTAGGTTCAGCGATATATCCTTATTGCCTTGAATATAATATGAAGGACTGGCATCCCTGTCTAAGATATAAATGTGCCTCACCGGATTAATTATTGAGTTGAGTGGGTAATAATTGTCACAAGCAGAGTCAATGCAGTCTTGAATTTGGAATGGAGGCGATCTCTTTAAATGGGCAGTGTTTGTTTCAAAATTTCCCTTGGCTTGAGGTGTCTTGAACCAAGAGGTCAGCCCCAATAACGAGTGTGTAGAAAGGAAATAAGGGTTCTGACACAAAACATCTCCAGAGATGCTGCCTGGTCCACTGAGTTGCGCCAGCATTTTGTATCAATCTCAATAAAGAGTTGGACATTTGGGGCTGGGAAATTTCTTCACATGAGAATAGTGACGCTTTAGAATTCTCTACCCAATAAGGTCTAAGGAGATTTAAAAGTTAATGATTTTTAGATACTAATGCAAGGCCATATTTTAGACCAGGTGTGAGGGAAATACGGGTAGACTTGAATTAATTCTAGCAATTAAGTATTTTCCTCCTGGGTTAATTAATCAACTCGCCTCTAAAATCCTTGTGTTTTGGTTTGTTACAGGACGTGGCGGCTCGTCCGGAGCGAAATTCCGCATTTCCCTCGGTCTTCCCGTGGGAGCTGTAATCAACTGCGCTGATAACACGGGTAAGAGCAGAGCTAAATACCTTGTGAGGTAGAAGAAACTGCACAACCTGTGAGTCACCTTGTCTATGGAACGGTAATATAATGTACATTGTGGTGCAGTTGGTAGAGCTGCTGCCTCACAGCACCAGCGACCCAGGTTCGATCCTGATCTCATGTGCTGTCCTTGTGGCGTTTGCACATTATCTGTGTGTCTACCTGGGTTTCCTCCCACATCCCAAAGACGTGCAAGCTTGTAGTTTAATTGTCCTCTGTAAATTGCCCGTAGTGTGTGGGGGATGGATGAGAATGTGGGATAACAGAATTTAGTTCGAATGGATAGACACTAAATGCTGGAGTGACTCAGTGGGACAGGCAAGGAATGGGTGATGTTTCGGATCTCGACCTGAAACGTCGCCCATTCCTTCTCTCCAGAGATGCTGCCTATCGCACTGAGTTACTGCAGCATTTAGTGTCTTGGGTCTAAACCAATTTCTGCAGTCCTTCCTACATAGTTAGGATGGGTGCTTGATGGTCAGTGGAGATTTAGAAGGTGGAAGGGCCTGTTTCCTACTGAATCTCACTTTGTTTTATTTCCTATGGTGTTTGTTATTTGCAGAGGCCATTTGTTTTGTTGACCCATGCGCGAGATTGAGTATTGTAAATTCCATTTTTGTGTTTAATGCAGTTGTTTCTGGCTACATTGGTTGCTAATTGTGAAAAATAAAGTTGATGGTGAAAGTCCATGCTCCCCACCATCTACTCCATCTGCGCTTCACACTGCCTTGGGTAGGCAGCTAACATAATCCATGGCCCTTTACACCTTAGTCATTGCTCCTCCCCTCTCCTAAGGCCAAAGAGACACACCTGGAAAGTGTTTCAGGAACAGCTTCTTCCTGTTGTTTTCAGACAACAAACCAGTTTTGCCAGAAGCAACCTACCTCATTGTGAACTTTTTTCCCCGTAATACTATATTCTACACTTATTTTGACTTTGGACCTGTGTATAACTTGATAGTGCTTGTGTATAGTTTGATTTGAAGTGAACAGCAAGCAAACGCCCTTTTCACTGCATTTCAGTCCACGTGACAATAACAAACAATATCAGGTAGAAGAACTGCAGCTTATATTCTGAGCAGGTGTGGGTAGCAAAGTTTCATCAGTCTTTTGGCCATGTGCTTTCAGGTGCCAAGAACCTGTACATCATCTCTGTCAAAGGGATCAAAGGGCGGCTGAACAGGCTGCCAGCCGCCGGCGTTGGAGACATGGTCATGGCAACCGTGAAGAAGGGCAAACCAGAGCTCAGAAAAAAGGGTGAGTGAGCTCTTTGAAGTCGTGAGGATGCTGCGCTACGCAAGCGTCTAATAAAGTCAGTAGATCATCCCGCCACAATAGCCAGTTAGTCCACAGAAGGGTAATTCTGGAATGTGGGGTTGCCGAGTGAAGCAGTATTGTAGATGTGCTTTACATTTCCTTCCCATGGACGAACCGGAATGTAAATCTGGATGAAATCCGTTCATTTTCAAGCCAAATTATCTATTGTCAGGAAGTGCCTGGTGTGTAGGATAGTGTCAATGTGCAGGGATCGCTGGTCCATGTGGACTCGGTGGGCCAAAGGACCTGTTTCTGTGCTGAATCTCCAAACTAAACACCATGGATTTCAGGAATTATGGCGGCCATTTATGAGCATCCACTTCAAATATTGGATGTTACATGGGTATGTTGGGTTTCTTTTTCACCATTAAACCACTGGGTGAAAGTCTACAGTCGTTTGCCTATTGAGTACCCATGTCGTGGAATATCCTGACTTTGTTCCACTGACAGAGAATGGGTCACCCTCCTAAAAGCACTTGCTTGGTCCATGCCGTGGCTGTGGTGAGTTGTCGAGGATGGGGAAAGTAATTAATTCATTGCTCTCGGGTGAGATTGCAGATACTTTGTGCTGTACATCCTCAATCGACAGTGGAACAGTTCAACAGCGTTACCTGTTGCTTGGCGGAGAGAATGACCTGCATCGATGTAATGCCTTCCATGGCCTGGGAACATTGCGCAGTGCATTTGATCTGTAGTTTCTGGTGTAACTGGGAGAGAGCAGCAGCCAGTCTGCACACAGCAGCATGGCCATACATTCCTGTGGAATAATTGTCTAAGATAGAAGTGCAGATGCTGGAAAAATCGAAGGTAGACAAAAATGATGGAGAAACTCAGCGGGTGAGGCAGCATCTATGGAGAGAAGGAATAGGCGACATTTCGGATCGAGACCCTTCTGTCGCCTATTCCTTCTCTTCATAGATGCTGCCTCACCTGCTGAGTTTCTCCAGCATTTTTGTCTACCTTCCTGTGGAATAAAGCATTTTTAGTTTGTAAATTCTAGTCACGGCACCAATAACTCGAATGAGCAATGTCATGGGTATCTTCTGTCATCAGCACAACATTATAACAGCTGAGGCGGCCTAGTGGCGCAGCGGTAGAGTTGCTGCGGTACAACGCCAGATACCCGGATTTGATTCTCACTCTGGGTGATGTCTGCACAGTTTGCATGTTCTCCCCGTGACCATGTGGGTTTCCTCCGGGTGTTCATCCCACATTCCAAAGACGTACAGGTTTGTAGGTTAATTGGCCCTGGGGTGAGTTGTAAAATTATCCCTAATGTGTAGAATAGTGTTCGTGTACGAGGTGATCGCTGGGCGGCGCAGACTCGAGCCAAAGGGCTTGTTTTCGTGCTGCATCCTTGTATCTGCATATCATTTAATGAATTACTGCTGATAATGCAGGGACCTCTTGGTGCAGCCTGCACATTGGGTTCGTGTCTGGAGTGGCGGGTTCAGCTGGCAATGCTGCTGACAAACTTCATGCAAGACTATTTAGAGCCTTTTGTTTTACCATGTTCGTGCTATTTAAACATAGCAAAACTATTCGTGCATGTAACTCTTCATGCATGTAACTATCACAACATGCATGTTGGCAACCAAACCAAACTCAGTCGATGCTGATGACTTGGACTGAGTCCGGGGTATTGTTCTTTGTGCCGTGCATATTAACAGACCAGGTCAGTAAAGGAGGGGACTCCTGCAAACATTGAATCTCATGTGAGAAGATGTGCGAGATTAGCGTGCAGGCTCGGTCGGTCAGAATGCGGAGTGCTGGTTGGGATGCTGTCCGTTTTCCAATGTATCTCATCTTTCTGTGTGGTCCTGTTGCAGTGCACCCTGCAGTTGTGATACGGCAGCGGAAAGCATATCGGAGAAAAGACGGCGTGTTCCTTTACTTCGAAGACAATGCAGGAGTGATAGTAAATAACAAAGGAGAAATGAAAGGTATGGATGGGCACCTTGAGTTGGAATTAACCTCGATGTAAATTTGAAGCTAATTTTAAATTACAATTTGACTGAATTAAACACTGTAGTTAAACATTCTGAAGAGGTATCCTGTGTCCATCAGCATGGATAAGTGCAGCATTATGTCGATGAATGGCTCCAATACGTTTTTAACCTTTTCAGAACAATAGTTTATCTGTCAGATGGCCCATTCCCTCCCTAAAAGCACTTGCTTTGCCTGTTCTCAGTGGCTTGGTGAGTTGTCAAGGGAGGCAAAGAAACACATTGCTTTTGGGTGAGGTGGCAGCTATTACGTGCTGTTCAATCTCAATCAGTAACGTGACACTTTTCCTCTTGATCTTGCCACTTTCCCACATCAATGTACTGAGGTATCTGGGTCAGTGTTGCTAAAGTAGGAGTTAGTTTAACATTCTAACCGCTTAGTCACCACACGATAGCGTACAACCCAACGGTATGAACATCGAACTCCCATTTTAAAGTGGCCTCTAAAATCTGCCCTTTCTCCACCCACGTCTATTTCTCCCCTCTCCTCTGGCTTCACAATTTTGCAGCTCTTCGATCTTTCTGTCTCACAACTTCTGCTTTAATCTCTGACCTTTGTTCCAACCATCTGCCTATCAAAACCCCTACCCCCGTGGCTGTGTCCATCGATCACCTGCCATGCTTTGTCCTGCCTCTTCTTTCGTGTCTGAATGAGGATCTCATCCGAAGCATCGCCTGTCCATGTTCTCCAGAGATGCTGCCTGACCGACCCAGTTACTCCAGCACTGTGCCCTTTACATATAAACTTTCTCTTGCTTTCCTTTCTGGTTTTATTAGAAGCTTGTTTATTTATTCTATTAGCTCCGCTTGCAACCATTCCCAGAAGTGGAAGTATGTTATATCCCGACCTGCGTGGTCCGTGTGGGCTTTGTCACTTGAGGGTCCCCTGTTCTCCTTTCTGATAGTGTTTCTGGTTGTATTTCCAGGCTCGGCGATCACAGGCCCAGTGGCCAAGGAGTGTGCAGATCTGTGGCCCAGGATTGCTTCCAACGCTGGCAGCATTGCATAAGAGTTGGAAAGGTTTCCTGTCAAGATTTCTGTACAATTCAATAAATTTTTACCCAGCCAGAAAAATGATTACTGATTTATTTTTTACTATTATGTCACAAGTTTTATTTGTAGTGTTCTGTAAGTAAAGATGCAGATTTTCAATCCCCATGTTTGTAAATAAATTATCAATATTTAATGCATTCTTCAATTAGTCTTGCATTTTGATGTCTTTTTGACACAGTGAATTAGTACATGTGTGAACTTTATCCTTCTCAATCTATAATGTTCATTCTCCCAGCCTTGGCCTAATTGGGCAATGTTCTTGTGAAATTAAAGTCCCCTAAACATAATAGTGGCGCAGCGGTAGAGTTGCTGCCTCGCACGGCGCCAGAGACCCAGGTTCGATCCTGACTGCTGGTGCTGTTTATATGTTCCACCTGTGACTGCGTGGGTTTTCTCCATATGCTCTGATTTCCACCCACATTTCAAAGATTTACAGGTTTGTAGGTTAATTGGCTTCAGTAAACATTGTACATTGTCCCTCGGGCTATCTTTGATCAGACTTTACTGGCTTTACCTTGCACTTAACGTTATTCCCTTGTGTACATTGTATAATCGTGTATTGTCTTTCTGCTGACTGGTAAGCACGCAACAAAAGCTTTCCACTGAACCTCGGTGCGCGTGACAATAAACTACACTGAAATTGTCCCAAGTATGTAGGGTCAAACTATCCTAGGGGTTATGTTATCGATGGTCGGCGTGGATTCAGTGGCCGAAGGGCCTGTTTCCACTGAACGTGGAAGTTTGCTGATTACTGTCCATTTTGAATTTGGGTGTATTCTGATCTTGCGAATGAAACATTAACCAAAGGAATAGTTAGATCGCAAGCGGGTGTTGAGCAGCCAGGTATTCTGATCAGATTGGAGGAATAGGCAAGAAATCCCAAGTCAATTTGTCCAACTTCTGTAAAGCGGAGCCAACAAATTTAATAACACGACCGAAACCATTCAATACACTTTAGAAAATCGTCCTGAGAACAATGGCCACATCTTAACTATTGGAATTCAGTTCTAATGTCCATGCATGCCCATCCAACCGAGTCCCATTTGCCCGTGTTAACCTATATTCCTCGAAACTATCCGTGTACCTGTCAAGATGGCCTCCATTCTAACCTCTTGAGTTGCAAAGAGACCGTGAAAAGGGTCTCGACCCAAAACATTGCCTATTCCTTCGCTCCCTAGATGCTGCCTCACCCGCTGAGTTTCTCCAGCTTTTTTTTTATCTACGTGAAACATTAAAGAGTTCCACCGTTATTTGTGGTGTTCAAGGGAGACTCGGGATGTTTAATCTCAAGGAAAGTTTCTAAGAAATTATATGGCTTTCAGGTTAAATGTGGGAAGGAACTGCAGATGCTGGTTTAAATTGATGATCCACACAAAAAGCTGGAGTAACTCAGCGGGACAGGCAGCATCTCTGAAGAGAAGGAATGGGTGATGTTTTGGGTCTGAAGAAGGGTCTCGACCTGAAACGTTACCCATTTTCCTTCTCACCAGAGATGCTGCCTGTTCTGCTGAGTTACTCCAGCTTTTTGTGTCCATTTTCAGCTAAGTGTCTTCTTGGCCACAACAGATCTCGACTGAGGCTTATGTTCCACACAAGCCCACCTGAATATATGTATCAACACATTCTATTGGTCTACATCAACTACTGGTCCAATGGAGCCCATCATCCTGCAATGTCTGTGCCGCACATGAGAGTTGAACTAATCACTGCCTGCACATGATCCATTTCCTGCATATCTGCTGCTTTCCTACCTGTGTTCTGCAGCCTATGCATGGTATTACAGGCATCCACCATATTATAGACATTAGGTGCAGGTGTAGGCCCTTTGAGCCAGCATCGCCATTCAATGTGATCATGGCTGATCATCCCCAATCAGCACCCCGTTTCTGCCTTCTCCCTTTATCCCCTGACTCCGCTATCTTTAAGAGCCCTATCTAGATCTCTCTTGAAAGCATCCAGAGAACCGGCCTCCACCACACTCTGAGGCAGAGAATTCCACAAACTCACCACTCTCAATGTGAGAAAAAGTGTTTCCTCGTCTCCATTCTAAATGGCTTACTCCTTATTCTTAAACTGTGGCCCCTGGTTCTGGACTCTCCCAACATCGCGAACATGTTTCCTGCCTCTTAAACAAAGGCCTCTTAAACCAACCAAACAATAGTTTATCTGTCAGTTGGTCCATTCCCTCCCTAAAAGCACTTGCTTTGCCTGATCTCTGTGGCTTGGTGAGTTGTCAAGGGAGGCAAAGAAACGCATTGCTTTTGGGTGAGGTGGCAGCTATTACGTGCTGTTCAATCTCAATCAGTAACGTGACACTTTTCCTCTTGATCTTGTCACTTTTCCACATCAATGTACTGAGGTATCTGGGTCAGTGTTGCTAAAGTAGGAGTTAGTTTAACATTCTAACCGCTTAGTCACCACATGATAGCGTACAACCCAACGGTATGAACATCGAACTCCCATTTTAATGTAGCCTCTAAAATCCACCCTTTCTCCCTCGCATCCTCACTTTCTCCACCCACGCCTGTGCCCCACCACCCGAACCCGCGTCTATTTCTCCCCTCTCCTCTGGCTTCACAATTTTGCAGCTCTTCAATCTTTCTGTCTCACAACTTCCGCTTTAATCTCTGGCCTTTGTTCCAACCATCTGCCTATCAAAACCCCTACCCCCGTGCCTGTGTCCACCGATCACCTGCCATGCTTTGTCCTGCCTCTTCTTTCAGGTCTGAATGAGGATCTCATCCGAAACATCGCCTGTCCATGTTCTCCAGAGATGCTGCCTGACCGACCTAATTACTCCAGCACTGTGCCCTTTACATATAAACTTTCCCTTGGTTGCCTATCTGGTTTTATTAGAAGCTTGTTTATTTATTCTCTAAGCTCCGCTTGCTACCATTCCCAGAAGTGGAAGTATGTTATATCCCGACCTGCGTGGTCCGTGTGGGCTTTGTCACTTGAGGGTCCCCTGTTCTCCTTTCTGACAGTGTTTCTGGTTGTATTTCCATTGAACATGGCCTGTTTCCATTAAACATGGAAGTTTGCTGATTATTGTCCATTTTGAATTTTGGGTGTATTCTGATCATCTTGCGAATGAAACATAAACCAAAGAAATAGTTTGATCGCAAGCCGGGTGTTGAGCAGCCAGGTATTCTGATCAGATTGGAGGAATAGGCAAGAAATCCCAAGTCAATTTGTCCAACTTCTGTAAAGCAAAACCAACAAATTTAATAACACGACCAAAACCATTAAATACACTTTAGAAAATCGTCCTGAGAACTCTGGCCACATCTTGACTATTGGAATTCAGTTCTAATGTCTACGCCTGTTCTTGGCTTTCAGGTTAGTGTGCAGGAAGGAACCAGATGCTGGTTTAAATCGATGATAGACTCAAAAAGCTGGAGTAACTCAGCAGGACGGGCAGCATCTCTGGAGAGAAGGAATGGGTGATGTTTCGGGTCGAGACGTTTTGGGTCCGAAGAAGAGTCTCGACCCAAAACGTTACCCATTACTTCGCTCCAGAGATGCTGCCCGTCCTGCTGAGTTACTCCAGCTTTTTGTGTCCATTTTCAGCTAAGTGTCTTGGGCACAACAGATCTCAACTGAGGCTTATGTTCCACACAAGCCCACCTGAATTCATGTAGCAACACTATTAGTCTACATCAACTACTGGTCCAATGGAGCCCATCATCCTACAATGTGCCGAACATGAGAGTTAAACTAATCACTGCCTGCAGATGATCCATTCCCTGCATATCTGCTGCTATCCTACCTGTCTTCTGCAGCCTATGCATGGTATTACAGGCATCCACCACATTATAGACATTAGGTGGTGGAGTAGGCCCTTCGAGCCAGCACCGCCATTCAATGTGATCATGGCTGATCATCCCCAATCAGTACCCCGTTCCTGCCTTCTCCCCTTATCCCGACTCCGCTATTTTTAAGAGTCCTATCTAGCTCTCTCTTGAAAGCATCCAGAGAACCGTCCTCTGAGGCAGAGAATTCCACAGACTCGCCACTCTCAATGTGAGAAAATGTGTTTCCCCGTCTCCGTTCTAAATGGCTTACTCCTTTTTCTTAAACTGTGGCTCCGGGTTCTGGACTCTCCCAACATCGGGAACATGTTTCCTGCCTTTAGCATGTACAAACCCTTAACAATCTATATGTTTCAATGGGATACCCTCTCATCCTTCTAAACTCCAGAGTGTGCAAGCCCAGCTGCTCCATTCTTTCAGCATGTGGCGGGACTGTCATTGCCTTAAAGAGGATTAGGTGAGATAGCATATGTAGGAAGGAACTGCAGATGCTGGTCTACACCAAAGACAGACACAAAAAGCTGGAGGAACTCAGCGGGACAGGCAGCATCTCTGGGGAGAAGGACTGGGTGACGTTTCGGGTATCGTTCATAGAAATTAGGTGCAGGAGTAGGCCATTCAGCCCTTCGAGCCTGCACATGACAGGAATCGATAACCTGACGAACATTCCCTCTCCAGTACATTAATACATTCCCTATCCAGTACACTACACAAGTTGCGTTTAGTTGCTTTCCCTCTCTCTCTATCTCTCCCCCACCCTCGTTATCCAACTGTCCTGATTAATTGTTTAAGAAAAAACTGCAGATGCTGGAAAATGTAAGGTAGACAAAAGTGCTGGAGAAACTCAGCGGATGCAGCAGCATCTATGGAGCGAAGGAAATAGGCAACGTTTCGGCACGAAACGTTGCCTATTTCCTTTGCTCCATAGATGCTGCTGCACCCGCTGAGTTTCTCCAGCACTTTTGTCTGTCCTGATTAATTAACTGATTGTCTGCCTCGTCACCCATTTCTTCTCTCCGGAGACGCCACCTGTGCAGTTACTCCAGCACTTTGTGTCTATCTTAGTGGAGAAAAACGTAGACAGGAACAGTAAATTGAGAATAAGACACGACAGAACACTGTTGTGGGACGTATCACTGATGGGGATGAGTCAGAGTATAGAAGA
Organism: Raja brachyura; assembly: GCA_963514005.1. The sequence goes on along the minus strand of OY740812.1, from coordinate 4,306,501 downwards.
GAGATCGAGCGACTGTCCATACGGTGCCAGCACAATAACCTGGCCCTCAACACCAGCAAAACCAAGGAACTGATTGTGGACTTTGGAAGGAGTAGGATGGGGACCCACAGTCCTGTTTATATCAACGGGTCGATGGTTGAAAGGGTCAAGAGCTTCAAATTCCTGGGCGTGCACATCTGTGAAGATCTTTCCTGGTCCGAGAACACGGATGCAATTATTAAGAAAGCTCGTCAGCGCCTCTACTTCCTGACTGGCAGCATCATCAAGGACCCACACCATCATGGCCATACAGTCATCTCCCCGCTACCTTCAGGTAGAAGGTACAGGAGCCTGAGGACTGCAACGTCCAGGTTCAGGAATAGCTGCTTCCCCACAGCCATCAGGCTATTAAACTTGGCTCGGTCAAAACTCTGAACATTAATAGCCCATTATCTATTATTTGCACTTTATCAATTTATTTATTAATGTGTGTATTTACGTATATAATGGCATATGGACACACTGATCTGTTTTGTAGTTAATGCCTGCTATGTTCTGTTGTGCTAAGCAAAGAAAGAATTTCATTGTCCTGTCAGGGACACATGACAATAAACTCTTTTTGACTTTTTTTGAGAAGCTGATCTACAAACCTCTTGGATATATTGTAACAACGAGGAGAATTTCGCCAATAGTAATATGAGGTCTTACAGACTATTTGTAAATTGTCCCTAGTGTGTGGGATAGTGTAAGGTATATGGTAGTTGCTGCAGGGTCTTAAGAGTACGGGGTGGGCGCTGATCGGCACGGACTCTGTGGGCCGAAGGGCCTATTTCCGCCTTGTATCTCGAAAGGTAGCCAAAATCAAAACTGTGCAGAGATTTCCAGGTGTTTAAGAAGGAACTCCAGATGCTGGAAAAATCGAAGGTAGACAAAAATGCTGGCGAAACTCAGCGGGTGAGGCAGCATCTATGGAGCGAAGGAATAGGTGACGTTGAAGGAGGGTCTCGACCCGAAACGCCACCTGTTCCTTCGCTCCGTATATGTTGCCTCACCCGCTGAGTTTCTCCAGCATTTTTGTCCACCTACAAATTTCCAGGTGCTCAGCCAGCAAGGCCCCACCACGTTCCTCTTTGAACACGTTCTCGGTGCCTAATACCAAAAATCTACTTGTAATCTTATTTAATATTTTGGCACATCTTAGTACTAACACAAACTTAGCTCGATGCTGCTTCTTTGAGGGATAAACAAATATTTACCAACTTTAGTTCAAGATGCCCCAATCTAAATGGTTAGGAAAGCAGCCTATGCAGCTCCTTATACAGGGCCGGACTTTCACCTGCTGAGGCCCTAAGCTGTATGAAATTTGAGGCCCTTCTCTAAAAAAATTCGGGTAAAAAATGATAAAATAAAAATATATTTCAAAAAATGAGGCCCCCGAGGGTGTGTGGCCTTTAGAGAGTGGTGGGTCTCTGGAACTCACTGCCACAGAGGGTAGTTGAGGCCAGTTCATTGGCTATATTTAAGAGGGAGTTAGATGTGGCCCTTGCGGTTAAGGGGATCAGGGGGTATGGAGAGAAGGCAGGTACGGGATACTGAGTTGGATGATCAGCCATGATCATATTGAATGGCGGTGCAGGCTCGAAGGGCCGAATGGCCTACTCCTGCACCTAATTTCTATGTTTCTATGTAAGCTATAGCTTATTTAGCTTATAGGTAAGTCCAGCGCTGTCCTTATTTCTAAGCATGTCAGTCTTTTCTCTGGAGCTAAATCTATACCTCGCTGGCGAGAATTGGAAAATAACTTAAAAAATAAAATGTGATAATTTTACTCGCGTCGCAATTGAAATTTGCAGGAATATTGTTTATTTCATTTGCATAGGGTTTTTTTTAAATCGTCGGCTAAAAAGGTATAAAATGATATTTAAAGCAACGTAACAGTGGTTTCCCCGCATGTTGTGGTTGTGACATTTGCAACGGCCGGGGCGGTTTTATATGTTGGCGACGGACGGGAGCCAGATTTGAGCCGGCGCTGCAGTCATGAACGATCGCTCCTGTCCCCCTGGAATTTGTTGCTTGGATCACGAATACTTCAAGAAAGAGAAGGGGTTCGTGTTGGACAGCGTGGCCGTCTCCAACTGCTCCCTGGCCTACGAGAGAGTTCACCCCAAGCTGTGTGATGTCATCCCCCCCTACAACGCGCAGAAAGACCCTTACTCCAAACACGCCTTCGGCGGCAAAGCAATGAAAAAGCTTCTCAAGAGGACTAACCTGGTAAAGTTGGCACAAGGGCCTCGCAGTCTCCACACAATTATAGCCCAGCTTACTCTTACATCCAATATGAATGTATCCATGTCTCAATTTGAGATTGGCAACATTCATATTGGATGTAAGTGTAAGCTGGGCTATATTTGAGATCCAATTTGAGATAATAGACAATGGGTGCAGGAGTAGGCCACTCGGCCCTTCAAGCCAGCACCGCCATTAAATGTGATCATGGCTGATCATCCCCAATCAGTACCCCGTTCCTGCCTTCTCCCCATATCCCCTGACCCTATTTTTAAGAGCCCTATCTAGCTCTCCCTTGAAAGCATCCATAGAACCGGCCTCCACCGCCCTCTGAGGCAGAGAATTCCACAGACCCAGCTACCAAGACATAAGGCAACCTGCCTCCACCGCCCTCTGAAGCAGAGAATTCCACAGACCCAGCTACCAAGACAGATGGCAACCTGCCTCCACCACCCTCTGAGGCAGAGAATTCCACAGACCCAGCTACCAAGACAGAAGGCAATTTTCTCACCACACAATTAAAGCATGGAATAGTCTTCACCCTACCCTAGTTACCCAACCAGATGCAATAAGTTTAAGGCAGCACTTCTTCTCCAAGAACCCTTTTTAGCTAAAGTCCACCCTCCGTCACCTCCAGTTTAAATTCCATTTGGAATATTTTTGGAGGATCAAGAATCAAGAACTAAATTATTTGACTGAATTATATGTTCATTAGATGTTATAGTCATAGAGTGTGGAAACAGGCCCTTCGGCCCAACCTGCCCACACCAACCAACATGTCCCATCTAAGCTAGTCCCACCAGCCTGCGTTTTGTCCATATCCCTCTAATCCTGTCCTATCCAAGTACCTGTTGAAATGTTTCTTAAACATTGCTGTAGTACCTGCCTCAACTGCCTCCTCCAGCAGCTCGTTCCAAACACCTACCACCGTCTGTGTGAAAAGATTACCCCTCAGGTTCCAATTAAATCTCCCCCCCCACACTAAACCTATGTGCTCCATATTATATTCTTTAGTTTCGTTTCGAGATACAACATGGAAATAGGCCCTTCAGCCCATCAGCTCCACATGGGCCATCGATCACCCATTTACACTAGTTCTGTGTTATCCCACTTTCACGTCCACAACTTTATCTTACACAATATGTTCTACATCTCCCATCTGTGCACAGTGGACGACTTGATTGGCATCATGTATCGTCTTTTCTCTGGATAGCATGCAACAAAAGCCTCAGTACATGTGACAGTACTAAACGAAACTCCCTACACACTGGGGACAAGTTCTAGAGACAAATGCACCAACAGCCCCCTTAGTCTTTGGGAGGTGGAAGGGAACCTGAGCACCTGGAGGAAACCCATGTGGTCACAGGGAGAGAATGTACAAACTGTGAAGGCCTAGTTTGACTTCACAAAATGCAACACCTCGCACCTCTCTGCATTAAACTCTATTAGCTTTTCCTCAGTCCACGTCCAACTGAGCAAGATCCCACTGCAATGTTTGATAACCATCTCCACCACCTTTGACAGCTTCATATATCCAGCACGGAGGTCACCGAAGACCAGGCTGACATCCTCTGAGCGAGGGCTATATGTATGTAGTGATGTTTGTATTTAATCTATCAACCACTGTTGTTTGTTATACTACTCTTATACCAATGTAAAGCACTTTGGCCAATGAGAGTTGTTTTTTAAATGTGCTATATAAATAAAAGTGACTTGACTTGACATGGTGGCGCAGTGGAGTTGCTGCCTCACAGCGTCAGAGACCAGGGTTCGATCCTGACATAGGGTGCCTGTCTGTACAGAGTTTGTACGTTCTCCCCGTGACCTGCGTGTCGGGTTTTTCCCCCCGAGAGCTCCGGTTTCCTCCCACCCTCCAAAGACGTACAGGTTTGTAGGTTAATTGGCTTGGTATAATTGTCAATTGTCCCTGCTGTGTGTTGGATAGTGTTAGTGTGCGGGGATCGCTGGTTGGTGTGGTCTCGGTGGGCCGAAGGGCCTGTTTCCACGCTGTATCTATAAACTAAACTAAACTAAAGTTCTTGGCACATACCTGAACATTTTTTGGAAAACATGGGCAGAACTAAAAAGATAAGAGCCGAGTAACAGATGAATGCAAGGACTACCTTATTAATACGTATTCTTTGTTAGGATCACGGTGGCTCATCAAACAGTGGCTGGCTTGTGGACTATTTTTACAAAAATGGACCTGCTCAAAGATACCTCAGCAAGAGAAATATCAATGGGGCAGGTAAGTTATTTTAGATCCTTTTGTATAGAGGGCGGGGTTGCACGTAAGGTCATCGGGTCAAAGGGCGTGACGCCCAGAGCAGCTCAATCCATGTGGAGGACATGGCAGCCTCGTCATACACTGTTAGCACACGAAACGCGTACTTTCTTTCCTGTTAAAAAAACGCCCAAATCTTTTATGCTGTAAATAATTGTGGCTGCTGTCATTGAAAGCGGGAAGGTATAAGGTTTAAACTGGTGTTATCTCATGGTGTAGCGTCTTTTACAATCTGCGACTAATAGCCGCATTCAATGTCGTGTCCAGAGAGACAGCACCATCTCGATAAGCCTTCGCTAAATAAAGCGAGCCCAAATTCAGAGCAATCTGATTGCTATATTGTGGGGTTATTTGTTTGGGTGACTGAGCGCTCAGAACCAAATGCTCTCGTATCTTTGCTCTGAACCCGAGCACCAAGGTGTAAGCGGCCTGAAGGAGCGCATCCCTCGGGACAGCCCCCACTCCCCTGCCCCCCCCCCCCCCCCCCCCCGTGGGGGTCAGCGTTTTCCGGCCATGGCCGCCCTCTGCCCCCATCTCCCCCTGTGACCGCACTGTCAGGGGATGTGGGTCAGCAGCGCCCACACACGGGGCTGGGAGGAATGGAGTTTGCACTATATGTTGAAGGGACCCTTCCTCAGTTTGAAGAAGGGTCTCGACCCGAAACGTCACCCATTCCTTCCCTCCAGAAATGCTGCCTGTCCCGCTGAGTTACTCTAGTATTTTGTGTTTATCTTCGATTTAAACCAGCATCTGCAGTTCTTCCCTACACTGTATGTTGTACACTTTATAATAACAACCATATAACAATTACAGCACAGAAACAGGCCTTCTCGGCCCTTCCAGTCCGTGCCGACCATTTATTTTCCCCAAGTCCCATCTACCTGCACTCAGACCATACCCCTCCATTCCCTTCCCGTCCATATACCTATCCATTTTACTTTTAAATGTTAAAATCCATCCTGCCTCCACCACTTCTGCTGGAAGATCATTCCACACAGCCACCACTCTCTGAGTAAAGAAGTTCCCCCTCATGTTACCCCTAAACTTCTGTCCCTTAATTCTCATGTCATGCCCTCTTGTTTGAATCTTCCCTACCCTCAATGGGGAAAAGCTTATCCACGTCAACTCTGTCTATCCCTTTCATCATTTTAAAGACCTCAATCAAGTCCCCCCTTAACTTTCTGCGCTCCAAAGAATAAAGACCTAACTTGTTCAACCTTTCTCTGTAACTTAGTTGCTGGAACCCAGGCAACATTCTAGTAAATCTCCTCTGTACTCTCTCTATTTTGTTGACATCCTTCCTATAATTAGGCGACCAAAATTGTACACCATACTCCAGAATTGGTCTCATCAATGCCTTGTACAATTTTAACATTACTTCCCTACTCCTATATTCAATGCTCTGATTTATAAAGGCCAGCACACCAAAAGCTTTCTTTACCACCCTATCTACATGCGATTCCACCTTCAGGGAACTATGCACAGTTATTCCTAGATCCGGAACTATGCACAGTTATTCCTAGATCCGGAACTATGCACAGTTATTCCTAGATCCTTTTCCTTTTATCCTTTTCCTGTTCACTGTGGATGATTTGATTATAATCATGTATTGTCTTTTTGGATAGCACGCAACAAAAAGCTTTCTCTTTACCTCGGTACACATGACAGTATTAATCTAAACCCCTTACACACTAGGGACGTTATTCCTTATCATGTACCTGTAACCTGGGAATGGCTAGATTGTAATCTTGTATTGACTTTTCTGCTGACTGGAGAGCATGCAACAAAAGCTTTTCACTGTACCTCGGTACACCTGACAATAATGAACTAAATGTGTAGGAAGGAACTGCAGACGTTGGTTTAAACCGAAGATACACACAAAATGCTGGAGTAACTCAGCAGCATCTCTGGGTGACGTTTCAGGTCGAGACCCTTCTTCAGAATGCCTGTCCCGCTGAGTTACTCCAGCATTTTGTGTCTACCTTCACAATAATAACAATAGACAACCTAGGGGCAATTTACAGAGACCAATGAACCCACCCACTACCCTTTGTGTGATAAAGTTACCCCTCGGGTTCCTATTAAATCCTTCCCCCCTCACCTTAAACCTATCTCCTCTGGTTCTCTATTCCCCTACTCTGGGCAACAGACTCTCTGTATCTGCCCAGTCTATTCCTCTCATGATTTTGTGAACAATCTGAATAAGACATTTTTAAGTTTTCTGAAATGATCAACTATGTCAAACACGAAATGTACAAAAGAATGAATGAATCCCTAAAGGGTAAAATATTATGGATGTCAAGATGCATCCTTTATGCCTTTGTGGTGTTCTGTAATCAGACAAGAACAGCGTGAAATGATGTAATTAGAGCAACATTGGAGAAAAATAGCCCGCAGAAGAATTGTGTTCTCAGATTAAGCGTAACTGTGGAAAGGCAGAATATAAATGCAGACATTAATGCCATCTTGGTAACTCACAATGAATTGATTGATAATATCCATTGACTCCAATGACAGACTGTGTGATTTGGTGCCTAGTAACATGACATAGTAACAGCATGAGTTTGAATATCATTGTCCCACGATATATCTCTTGTTAGCTGCTGTGGGCTGGCGCTGAATCACCTCTTTAGAAACAAGTTGGCATCGAACAACATTCAAAGGCATTTTTGTCTTTGCTAGAGAGGTACCAGTGGACCGCACAGTGGCGCAGCGATAGATTGGGCAAGCACAGTCTCACAGTGCCAGAGACCCAGGTTCGATCCTGGCTACAGGCACTGTCTGTACGCAGTTTGTACCTTCTCCCCGTGACGACATGGGTTTTCTCCGGGTGCTCTGATTTCTACCCACACTCCAAAGACACACAGGTTTGTAGAATAATTGGCTTTGGTAACATTTTTTATTGTCCCTAGTGTGTAGGATAGAGCTGGCGTATGGGGATTGCTGGTCGGTGTAACCCAGTGGGTCAAAGGGCCTGTTTGAGAACTGTATCTCTAGTTTAGAGGGGAGATGTGGTGTTTACAGGTGAGTGGAAAAATGTGGTTGAGGGGGCACCATGGTCTTCAAAGTCTGAAGATCATAAGAGGCATGTATAACACAGTCTTTTTCCCAGGGTAAAGGATTGTAAAATTAGATGGCAAGGGCTTAAGGTGAGACAGGAGAGAAAATTAAGTACTTTCTTTAGAATTTTAGAGATATAGCGCGGAAACAGGACCTTCGGCCCACCGAGTCTGTGCCGACCATCGATCCCCATACACTAGCACTCTCCCACACACTAGGGACAATTGACCATTTTACCAAAGCCAATAAATCTACAAACCTGTACGTAGATTTGTAAGGAGTAGGATGGGGACCCACAGTCCCGTTTATATCAATGGGTCGATGGTTGAAAGAGTCAAGAGCTTCAAATTGCTGGGTGTGCACATCTCTCAAGATCTTTCCTGGTCCAAGAACACAGATGCAATTATCAAGAAAGCACATCAGCGCCTCTACTTCCTGAGAAGATTATGGAGAGTCGGTTTGTCAAGGAGGACTCTCTCTAACTTCTACAGGTGCACAGTAGAGAGCATGCTGACCGGTTGCATCATGGCTTGGTTCGGTAACTTGAGCGCCCTGGAGAGGAAAAGACTACAAAAAGTAGTAAACACTGCCCAGTCCATCATCGGCTCTGACCTTCCTTCCATCGAGGGGATCTACCGCAGTCGCTGCCTCAAAAAGGCTGGCAGTATCATCAAAGACGCACACCATCCTGGCCACACACTCATCTCCCCGCTACCTTCAGGTAGAAGGTACAGGAGCCTGAAGACTGCAACGACCAGGTTCAGGAATAGCTACTTTCCCACAGCTATCAGGCTATTAAACCTGGCTCGGACAAAACTCTGAACATTAATAACCCATTATCTGTTATTTGCACTTTATCAGTTTATTTATGCATGTGTGTATATATTTATATATTGGTATTTGGACACACTGATCTGTTAAGTAGTCAATGCCTACCATGTTCTGTTGTGCTGACGCAAAGCAAGAATTTCATTGTCCTATCAGGGACACATGACAATAAACTCTCTAGAATCTTGAACTAAAAAAAAGAAACAACAGCAAATTTTGGAAACCTAAGTAAGAATTTTGAATAAGAATATGGATGATGAAATGGTGCAAGAGATTTGCAGTGATTCTGTGTGCATTGATTTTGCAGGTCACTCGTTCGACCAAGTCATCGGCCACAGGGGATACTTAATGGATGTCAAACCCATTTTTGGGTACAATGGACAGTTTGGCTACAGGAGGAACACCCCCAGCCTGAGACTGAAGCCAACTATTTTCGGAGATATCTTCAATCTCCCGCTGCGTTAGTGATCAGAGGATTCTTCTCTCAAGGGGACCAAGAAATCAGGAGAAAATCATACGTTTTAAATAAGGATGGTTTTTTTTCAAGGAGATTAGCTATTCTGACTTAAACGCAATAACAAGGAGAGTGATGTGAGTTAAGACAAACAGATGCATGTGACTGAAGTGTTCTGAAATAAGAAGTAAATCCTTAAATAAAGCAGTTGTGGAACGGCAGAATGTTACAAATGTTTGCTTAAATTGGACATTAGTCCTGTGTTTGATATAAATCCACTTTGCAGGTGTCTCCATGTTGTGTCGCAGAACATGGAACGGTACAGTGCAGGCCCTCTGCCTACAATGTATATGTCAAACATGATGCCAAATTAAGATGTAGAAACAAGGAACTGCAGATGCTGGATTTCAAACCAAGATACAAAGTGTTTAGTTTAAGAAAGAACTGCAGATGCTGGAAAAATCGAAGGTAGACAAAAATGCTGGAGAAACTCAGCGGGTGAGGCAGCATCTATGGAGAGAAGGAATGGGTGACGTTTCGGGTTGAGACCCATCAAACTGAAGGTTGGGGTGGGGGGGCGGGAAGAAGAAAGAAAGAAGCGGAGACAGTAGGCTTTGGGAGAGCTGGGAAGGGGAGAGGAAAGAGGGAGAAAGCAAGGACTACCTGAAATTGGAGAAGTCAATGTTCATACCACTGGGATGTGTTTAGTTTAGATTAGAGTGTTTAGTTTAGATTAGAGTAGTTTTGAGATACAGAGCAGAATCAGGCCCTTCAGCGTACCAAAGTCGCGCCGACCAACAATCCCCGTACATGAGCACTAACCTACACAATAGGGACAATTTACAATCTTCATCAAAGCCAATTAACAGGTGTAACATCAATTCTGGCGGTGTCTGCGGAGGGAACATAGAAACATAGAAAATAGGTGCAGGAGGAGGCCATTCGGCCCTTCGAGCGGAATCATTCCCCCCATAGATGGTCAACGCTTCAAAGTTGATCGATGATCATCTGCGGCAAGTTGCAGTTAGGAGGAGGGATACGGCGGGAACCTTGGGCGACCAAAGAGGTCGTAAATTTGGTTCTCGATTCCCCCACTCTGGGCAAGAGAATCTGTGCATTTACCCGACCTATTCCCCTCGTGATGTTGTACGCCTCTATGAGATCAGCATGATTGTACAAGGAATTATTATCGCCCAGTGCAGGGGGTGGCAGCAGAGTGCAGCTTTAGTGACACAGAGGAGCTGCTGTAGCGGCGGCCTCCAGCCGCAGGGGGCAGTAGCGGCAGCTGGTCCTCCAGTTAGCCCTCCGGCCCGCAGGGGGCAGGAGCTGGTCCTCCAACCGATCCTCCGGCCGCAGGGGGCAGTATCCGATCCTCCAGTTGGTCCTCCGGCCCGCAGGGGGGCAAATAGCTGGCTCTCCAGCCGCAGGAGGCAGTAGCTGGTCCTCCAACCGCAGGGGGCGGTAGCCGGCCCTCCAGCCGCAGGGGAAAAGGGACAGTAGTTGGTCCTCCGGCCGCAGGGTGACAGTATTTTCTGATCCTCCAGCCGCAGGCGGCGGTAGGCGGTCCTCCAGCCATGGGGGGGGGGGGGGGGGGGGCAGTAGCTGATCCTCCGGCCGCAGGTGACAGTAACTGGTCCTCCGGCCGCAGGGGGCGGTCGGGTCGAGGACGAGTCCCGGGAGCGGCGGCTGCCGGTTGGGGTTGTCGCTGTCGCTGTCGCTGAGGCCGGGCCGGAGGGGAGCTGTTGGGCAGCGATGGGCGGCGGGGATCTGGTGAGTGTCGGACACACACGGGCCCGGGGAGAGGGAAGGGAGACCGGGAACGGGGGACGAGAGAGAGAGAGAGAGACATGGAATCGGGGGGCTCGGGCACTGAGGCCTAGTGGATGTTGAGGGGTAGAGGGGGGGGGGGAGAGGAGGGGGGGGGAGGGAGAGGAGGGGGGGAGAATGAGGGGGGAGGGAGAGGAGGGGGGGGAGAATGAGGGGAGAGGGAGAGGAGGGGGGGGAGAATGAGGGGAGAGGGAGAGGAGGGGGGGAGAATGAGGGGGGGGAGAATGAGGGGGGAGGGGGGGGAGAATGAGGGGGGAGGGAGAGGAGGGGGGGAGAATGAGGGGAGAGGGAGAGGAGGGGGGAGAATGAGGAGGGAGGGAGAGGAGGGGGGGGAGAATGAGGGGGGAGGGAGAGGAGGGGGGGAGAATGAGGGAGGAGGGAGAGGAGGGGGGGGAGAATGAGGGAGGAGGGAGAGGAGGGGGGAGAATGAGGGGAGAGGGAGAGGAGGGGGGGGAGAATGAGGGGAGAGGGAGAGGAGGGGGGGAGAATGAGGGGGGAGGGAGAGGAGGGGGGGGAGAATGAGGGGAGAGGGAGAGGAGGGGGGGGAGAATGAGGGAGGAGGGAGAGGAGGGGGGAGAATGAGGGGGGAGGGAGAGGAGGGGGGGAGAATGAGGGGAGAGGGAGAGGGGGGGGAGAATGAGGGGAGAGGGAGAGGAGGGGGGGAGAATGAGGGGAGAGGGAGAGGGCTAAGTGAGGGGTGGATGGAGGCGCGGGAGGGGGAGGGGAAGAACGTATCAGAGGAGAGGAGGAGGGAAGGAGTGGAGGACCGAAGATGAGGAAGGGGGAGGAGAGGAGAGGAGGAGTGGGAGAGAATGAGGGGAGAGGAGGAGGGGAGATGGCGGGCTGGAGGGGAGGGGAGAAGTTGTGTCCTGTTGTGCCAGCTGTGTGCTGTCAAAGTGACCCACTGCCATCATAACCTGTGTCTTGGTTCTTGGTTTCTTGGTCCTCCAAAATATTCCAAATGGAATTTCAACTGGAGGTGGTAGAGGGAGGACTTAAGCCAGGAAGGGTTTTTGGGAAGAAAGGGCTACCTGTGAGGGGTGGGAATTGATTATTTTTGTTGTGATTTTTCAATCATGTTTATCAGCAAGGATAGGCACAAAGCACTGGAGTAATTCAGCAGGTCAGGCAGCATCTCTGGAGAACATGGATAGGTGACGGTTTGGGTCCCTCAAGGACTTTGGAAGTTACTCTGACGTTGGACACAGCACAGGCAGACACACACTGAAGAGTAATGTCAAGCATTAACTCCGCTCCTACTCTCCTCTTCTGTGTCAAAGTGCTATGGGTTGTTTTCAAGTACAGTACAGTGCAGACCCTTGCGTTCCCTCTCTCTCCATCCCGTCCCCACCCTAGTTCTCCAATTAGTTTCACTGTCCTCCTGATTAATTTTTCTGTTTGTATGCCTCATTGTCAAGTTTATTCGTCACATACACATATGGGATGTGCAGTGAAATGAAAAGTGGCAATGCTCACGGACTTTGTGCAAAAAAAACAAACAACCAACAAACTACAAACAGAATGGAACAGAATCACATGTTCTTTTACATATTAAATATTGTGGGCGGTATTGTGGTACAGTAAAGTTAGTCCCTAGTGAGATAGGAGTTTACAGGCCTAATGGCCTCTGGGAAGAACCTCCTTCTCAACCTCTCCGTTCTCACAGCATGGCAACGGAGGCGTTTGCCTGATCGTAGCAGCTGGAACAGTCCGTTGCAGGAGTGGAAGGGGTTTCCGATTATCTTATTGGCTCTGGAGTTGCACCTTCTGATGTATAGTTCCTGCAGAGGGGCGAGTGAAGTTCCCATAGTACGTTCGGCCGAACGCACTACTCTCTGCAGAGCTTTCTTGTCCTGGGCACAGCAATTCCCAAACCAGAATGTAATATTTCCGGACAAGATGCTTTCCACAGCCGCTAAGTAGAAGCACTGGAGGATCCTCGGAGACACTCTGAATTTCCTCAATTGCCTGAGGTGGTAAAGGCGCTGCCGTGCCTTATTCACGAGTGCTGCAGCGTGTGATGTTCATGTCATATCCTCAGAGATGTGGACTCCCAGGTATTTCAAACAGCTCACCCTATCCACAGTATCCCCATTTATCCTCAATGGTGTGTACGGCCTCGGATGATGTGCCCTCCTAAAGTCCACAATCAGCTCCTTCGTTTTTTTGATGTTCAGGAGGAGGCTGTTGTCCTGACACCAGAGTGCCAGATCAGCCACCTCCTCCCGGTAGGCCTTCTCATCTTTGTCTGAGATCAGGCCCACCACCACAGTGTCATCAGCATTCCCTTCAGTCAAAAATGAACTATTGTACATTTCCTTGTTCAATGTCTGCTTTGATCTGACCTTTTCACACCTTACATGCCTCTAGTTTCTCTCTCCCCTTGCTCCCAATCTGAAGAAAGGTCTCGACCCAAAACATCACCCATTCTTTCTCTCCAGAGTTGCTGCCTGTCCCCGAGTTGCTCAATCATTTTGGGCCTATCTTTGGTGTAAACCAGCATCTGCAGTTCCTTCCTACACAGTACAGAGATTGTTGCCCTTCCTCCAACCTCATCTACTGTATCCGCTATTCCAGGTGTCAACTTCTGTACATCGACGAGACCAAGTACAGGTTCGGCGATTGTTTCTCTAAACACCTCCACTTAGTCCGCCTCAACCTACCTGATATCCAGGTTGCTCAGCATTTTAATCCCTTTCCCATTCCCAATCTGACCTTTCTGATCTGGGCCTCCTCTATCGTCAGAGTGAGGCCCAGCGCAAATTGGAGGAACACCACCTCATATTTCGCTTGGGTAGCTTACACCCCAGCAGTATGAACATTGACATCTCTAACTTCAGATAGCCCTCGCTTTCCTTCTGTCTCCATCCCTTCCCCCTTCCCAGTTCTCCCACCAGTCCTACTGTCTCCGATTACATTCTATCTCTGACCCGCCAACTCCCCTGACATCAGTCTGAATAAGTGTTTAAGAAAGAACTGCAGATGCTGGAAAAATCGAAGATAGACAGAAATGCTGGAGAAACTCAGCGGGTGAGGCAGCATCGATAGAGCGAAGGAATAGGTGACGTTTCGGGTCAAGACCCTTCTTCAGACTGATGTGGGGTGGGGGGGGAATGAGAAGAAGTAAGGAAGGGGCGGAGGCAGTGGGCTGTGGGAGAGCTGGGAAGAGGAGGGGAAGGAGGGAGAAAGCAGGGACTACCTGAAATTGGAGAAGTCAATGTTCATACCGCTGAGACTTCTCCAATTTCAGGTAGTCCGTGCTTTCTCCCTCCCGCTCCCCTTCCCAGCTCTCCCGCAGCCCACTTCCTTTCTTCTTCCCGCACCCCCACCTCCACATCAGTCTGAAGAAGGGTCTCGACACGAAACGTCGCTCATTCCTTCTATCCAGAGATGCTGCCTGTTCCGCTAAGTTACTCCAGCCTTTTGTGTCTACCTTTGGGAAGATGTGATGGCCCTAATGAGATTTGCTTTTCCCACATAACTGTTTGAAACGCTAACATTCTTTTCAGCAGAATGTTTATTTTAGTTTATCATTGTCAATTTGTGCTGAGGTACAGTGAAAAGCTTTTTTATTGCATGCTATGCAGTCAGCGAAAAGACTGTACATGATTACAATCAAGCCAAGTTGGTGTTTAGATACAGGATAAGGGAATATCATTTAGTGAAATATAAAGTCTGATTAAAGAGAGTCTGAGAGTCTCCAGTGAAGTAGATGTTAGGTCAGGACTGCTCTCTAGTTGGTGATAGGATGGTTCAGTTGCCTGATAACAGCTGGGAAGAAACTGTCCCTGAATCTAGAGGTGTGCATTTCCATACTTCTGCACCTCTTGCCTGATGGGAGAGGGGAGAAAAGGGAGTGACTGGGGTGAGAATGGTTCTTGATGATGCTGCTGGCCTTGCCGAGGCAGCGCAAAGTGTAAATGGTGTCAATGGAAGGGAGGTTGGTTGGCGTGATGGTCTGGGCTGTGTCCGCAACTCCGTAAATTCCTGTATTCTTATCCTTGTTGATCGTTTTCCTCGGAATTAATATGACGTATTTCAAAGTTAACTCTCCTTCATTTGTCACTTGCAGAATCTAAAGAAGAGCTGGCACCCACAGACCTTGAAAAATGTTGAACGGGTGTGGAAGGCAGAGCAGAAACATGAAGCGGAAAAGAAAAAGATTGAGGAGCTTCAGCGGGAGCTCCGCGAGGAGCGAGCGCGAGAAGAGATGCAGCGCCACGCGGAGGATAGCGGGGCCATGAAGTAAGTTACTCACGTTCTCACCGTTTGCGTCCTGTCTGCAAAATGGAGGACGCGAGGAAAGCAAGAAGCAGTGAAGATAGACACCAATTGCCGGAGTAACTCAGCAGGTCAGGCAGCATCTTTGGATGAAAAGGAATAGGTGACATTTCGGGCCAAGACCCTTCTTCAGATTGAGAGTCAGGGGAAAGGGAAACTAGAAGCATGGCTGAAGAAGGTTATTGACCCGAAACATCACCTATTCCTTTTCTCCAAGATGCTGCCTGTCCCGCTAAGTTACTCCTCCAGCATTTGGTGTCTATCTTTGGTGTAAACCAGCACCTGTAGCCTTAGAAATTAGAAAAGTTATCAGACCTGTGAAAGAGCTTCAATGCACAATTCCACCTTTTTTGCTTCACCCTCGAACTCCCTTTCCAATAAACGGCCATCTTACAGTCTTTTAAATCTATTTATAAAACAAGATTTTTATCTTAGTTTCAAACCAAATGATCTTGATCCTGACGAGTGAAGTCGATTCCCTTTCGCGCCTCCCTATACCTATTGTGTAGGAATAAACTGCAGATGCTGTTTTATACCCAAGATAGACACAAAATGCTGGAGTAACTCGGCAGGTCAGGCAACATCTCTGGAGTAAGAGGATGGGTGATGTTTTGGATCGGAACCTTTCCTCAGACTCAGAAGTCTGAAGATGGGTTTCCAACCGGAAATGCCACCCATCCCTTTTCTCCAGAGATGCTGCTTGACCCGCAGAGTTAATCCAGCACTGTTTAAGTCTATCTTCCATCAATCTCTTGACAGTATTTAAGCCACAAATTTCGACAGCACCATAGCCATCTTAATTGTGGGTGTACTGTCACCATATGGCATGTTGTTACTTGTGGGCGGAGCACCAAGGCAAATTCCTTGTATGTGAATACTTGGCCAATAAACATATTCATTCATTCATTCATTCATGGATAATTACCCCATCAGTTGAGCTTTATGACTGCATCTTTATAAATCAGTTTGATATTTTTAAGCTCTAATTATTAATAGCTACGCTCCACTCATAATATTTGTCTGGGTATGGAGAGGGTTTGCTGTTCTTTATTCCCTCCACTCTAAAATGTATTATCAATAATTAATCTGTAGTTCTAAAGACTGAAAAAATTTTAGACCTTTGGCAAATCTTGTGTCCTGGCTTAGTATGAAGCATTTCTGAGAAGATACCTAAAATGCAAAGAATAAAGGCTAATCAAGATCATTGTGTTTGTTGAAAAAGGAAAAGAAAGCTGCAGATACTGGAAAACTGAAGTAAAATAAGAAAAGAGCTGAGCGGGACATAATTTGATGTTTGTTTCACTATTACATTGATCTATATATACTATATTGACTATATTTCTTCGTTTTATTTCATGATTTAAAATTCTGTTGTTTTTGATATTCGCTCATGACATAATCCGGATTGACTGCGTGTTTGTAGATTGAAGAAAAACACAAAAATGCTGGAGTAACTCAGCGGGCCAGGCAACATCTCTGGAGAGAAGGAATGGGTGACGTTTCGGGTCGAGACCCATCTTCAGATGTTTATTTTGATTGTATGATACAGTGGCACCTGTGGCGTATATAAGTTCCCAGAGGTCTTCCCAGTGTGAAAGTATGGATTGAGTTTATTTTGATTGTATGATACAGTTGCCTCCTCCCTGTCTAACTTCCCCGAGATCTTTGCAGTGTTAAAGTGTAATGTCAGGTTGGATTTTTGCCTGCAGAAAGAAATCGGACCGTCTCGACTGGATGTACCAAGGCCCCTGTGCTATGGTGAACAAAGAGGACTACTTGCTGGGCAGACCCATCGACAAGTACGCTACCGACAAGATGGTGGACGAGGAGTCTGGCCCTTCTTCAGACACTGGGCTACTTCCTGGCTCCATTTTCACAGCCACAGGGGCTAACTCTGCCTTGGATATGGCTTCCAAAATCCGGGAGGATCCACTGTTTACAATCAGGTGGGAAAACTTGCCGACTTCCAGGGACTGGCACTCAAGAGTAAGAACATGGATCGGTACAGCACAGTAATGGGCCCTCAGTGTTTGTGCTGAACGCAATGCCGTTAAACTGATCTAATCTGCCTGCACGTGATCCATATACCTCCATTCCTTGCACCTCCATGTGCATATCTAAAAGCCTCTTTAAAGTAATTGTCGTATCTGCCTCCACCACCAACCTTGGCAATGCGTTCCAGCACCCACCGCTCTCTGTGTAAAACAAAACTTGTCCTACACATTTCCTTTAAACTTCCACACTCTCACCTTAGAGTGTTGGACGTTTCCACCCTGGGGGGAAAAAAGGTTCTGACTGTCTGCTCTGTCTATGTCACGTACCAGAAGTACGTGGCACACTTTCACGCCTCTTGAATTCCTGGTGTCCCATAGCAGATGCTAACCATCTCATAGAAGGATGAGTGGGTACCTCATTGAAACTTACCAAATAGGGAAAGGGTCAGATAGAGAGGATGCGGAGAGGATGGTTCCACTAGTGGGAAAGTCTAGGACCGGAGGCCCTAGCCTCAATAAAAGGATGGACCTTTAGAAAGGAGATGAGGAGGAATTTCTTTGGTCAGATGGTGATGAATCTGGGGAATTCAATGCCACAGACAGCTGTGGAGGCCAAGTCAATGGACGTTTTTAAGGCAGAGATAGATATATTCTTGATTAGTACGGTTGTTGGGTTATGGGGAGAAGGCAGGAGAATGGGGTTAAGAGGGAGAGATAGATCAGCCATGATTGAATGACAGAGTAGACTTGAAGGACTGAATGGCCTAATTCTGTTTCTATCACTTATGAACTTATAGGGACGGGAACCAAGGCATCCCATCCAAAGTTTATAGGTGGCAAAAGTGTTTCCCTATCAGTCTCAAAATGCTGGGTGAATGAAAGACCTGCCGCTCCCAATTTGATTATTTAAATACCTCGTCCTCCTTATTTTGACGGTAACAGAAGACGTTTATGATATTGATTTTTATTGTTAAATAAATTGATGCTTGCAGGAAGCGTGAGGAAGAGAAAAAGAGAGAGACTTTAACTAATCCCATGAAAATGAAGATGATCAGAGAAATGGTGAGTTGGCCTTCGTCTAGAGCTGGTGGAGCTGCTACCTCACGGGGCCAGAGACTCTGATTTGATCCTGAACTCGGGAACTGTCTGTGTGAAGTTTGCACGCTCTCACCCAGACCGCGCGGGTTTCTGCCGAGTGCTCTGGTTTCCTCGCACATCCCAAGACGTGCGGGTTTGTTGGTTATTTGGCCCCGCATGTACAAATTGGGATCATATATAACTAGTGTCAATGGGCGAGTGATGATCAGTCTGGGCAGAAGGGACCATTTCCATGTTGTATTTCTTAACTAAACTGAAACTATATGGCTGATCTCTGATCCAAACTTTCATTACATTTAATTAACTTTTTAGTCTTTCCCCCAAGCAAATCTAGATTTCAATTCCTAACTCCTTCAACAGTTCGGGCAAGAACTGAAATTGTAAGAGTGTACTTAATTGACTATCCATAATTCAACTGCTAAATTTGTTAGAGGCAAGAGAATAAAATTACAGTCAGCCATGTTGTCAATAAAAACTGCTGGAAAGGCAATGTCTGTATCTCTGAGGATCTGAGAGTGGGTTTGGAAAGTAGAATGTGGAGAGGATGATTCCGTAGCGGGAGGGTCAAGGACCAGAGGGCACAGCCTCAGGGCAAAAGGACGTAACTATGGAATTGAGATGAGGAGGAATTTTTTCGGCCAGAGGGTGGTGAATCTGTGGAATTAATTGTCACAGAGATTGGTGGAGACCAAGCCGATGGATAATTTTAAAGTGGAGATGCAGAGGTTCCTAATTAGTAAACGTGTCAACGATTGCAGGGAGAAGGCAGGAGAATTGGGTTGAGAGGGAAAAATAGATCCGCTATGATCAAATGGCGGAGGATGCTCGATGTGCCTAATGGCCTAATTCTGCTTCTATGCCTTATGATCTTTAAGCTTACTAATGTCATGTGTACCAATGTACAGTGAAAAGCTTTATTCTGCATGCTATTCAGTCAAATGTGGTAATACTATACATTAATGCAATCAAGGGAAACTCGGACACAATAAGTAGAGGAAAGAGCTCGGCATTAGACAATAGACAACAGGTGCAGGAGTAGGCCATTCGGCCCTTCGACCAAGCATCGCCATTCAATCTGATCATGGCTGATCATCCCCAATCAGTTCCCCGTTCCTGCCTTCTCCCCATATCCCCTGACTTTGCTATCTTTAAAAGCCCTATCTAGCTCTCTCTTGAAAATATCCAGAGAACCAGCCTTACCCCTTATTCTTAAACTGTGGCCCCTGGTTCTGGACTCCCCCAACATTGGGAACATGTTTCCTGCCTCTAGTGTGTCCAAACCTTTAATAATCTTATATGTTTCAATAAGATCCCCTCTCATCCTTCTAAATTCCAGGGTATACAAGCCCAGCTGCTCCATTCTCTCAGCATATGACAGTCCCGCCATCCCGGGAATTAACCTTGTAAGCCTACGCTGCACTCCCTCATTGTAGCGCACCAGTTCCAGAGACAAAGTCCATTGTCTGCAATGGGGTAGAGGCGAAATGGACAGTGAGTTGTTTTCCCAATGAGGAATGATGCTCGATTTAAAGGTAGAAAAGAGATTTAAAAGAGTAGGGTGAAGCATGGGCTGATAGCAGCGACGAGTCAGGATTGCTCTGGCACCAGCTTTGCCGATGTCGTTTTACTTTGTGGAGGAAAGGTTTACTCCAAATTTATGTGGGCTCTTAATTAACGGGTTCCACGGAGATCAGATGGTGCAGAGTCAGATGCATGATTTTTATATATGTGTACACACACATATATAGCAGAAACAGAAATAAGTGTACAACTCTCTTTCTTTCAAAAGCTAAAAAAGAACCTGGATAAAACAGAAAAGAAGAAAAAGAAGGAGAAGAAGAAGAAGCACAAGAAACATCGGCACTCCAGTTCCAGTGATAATGGGCAGCACAAAGCAAAGTACAGTACATTAGCTGATAATGTCGGCACCGGCTGCAGTATGGTGCCCAATCCTGGCTACCACACTTTGGAAAAGACCAAGGCTCTACATTGGGCTGAGGGATATGGTTTAGTTTAGAGATACAATGTTTTAAACAGGCTCTTTGGCCCACCGAGCCCACCCCAACCAATAATAACCCATTCACTCTTGTTCAGGGGTTCCCAACCTTTTTCGTTTACCCCTGGCAACTTTAATAGCACATAACGATGTTGTTTCACTTATTTATGAACAACTAATGATGAACAGATACCGGTATAACAGAACCAGACACAGTCGGTCAATGAGAAAAAATATGTAAGATCCAGAATCAACGAATTTATCCCCTGGGTAAAATTTATCCCAGGTTGGAAACCCTTGCTGTAGTTCTATATTATCTCACGTTCATGCCCTACACACCAGCGCCAATTTACAGAAACCAATTTACCTGCATCCCTGAGATAAACTCAAAATGCTGGGGTAACTTAGTGAGTCAGGCAGCATCTCTGGAGAAAATGGATCAGGTGACATTTCGGGTCAGGACCTGTATCTACAGTTCTTTTTTATCATATTTAACATACAAACCTGCATGGATTTGGGATGTGGGAGGTAACCGGAGCATCCGGAGAAAACCTGTGCAGTCACAAGGAGAACGTAGAAACTCCGCACAGACAGCACCCGCAGTCGGGATCAAACCCGGGTCTCTGGCGCTGTGAGACAGCAACTCTGCCACTGTGCCACGCCAATTCAATAAATGTCTGAACAGGGATTTGAACTCGGGACACCCTAAACATTAGAATTACACATTTCTCCCTAGTGAAAACCATACCTTTAAGCCAATAAATCAACTTCAGTTATTCAGTAATGTTTGAAGACAGAAATGTCAAACCTCAAAGGTAATAAGATTTGACAGAAGCGTTTAAAATGATGATAGCATAAATATAAAGGGATCATTCCCAGTGGCAGAAGGGTCAGGAAATCAGAGAACAGATTAATTGGCTGATTGAAAAATATTTCATTAGGCCTGAAAGGTGCTTCATAAATACAAAGCTTTAGTTTGATTGATTAATTGAACAGTCCACGCCGACCATCAGTCGCCCGTTCACACTGGCCGCGTCTATTTCCTTCCACAAATGCTGTCTGACCCTCTGAGCTGCTCCAGTAGTTTGTTTTTCCTCCGGCGTCCTGCAGCTGAAATCTCTTGTCACCCTAGCTCTGATGTATGTGATGTTCAATAGCTATCCTCAATCAGCATGATAAATAGATTATCGAGACATTGTTGAGGTACTGTTTAGTCGGAGTTTTGCTTGGAGAAATTTGACTGCTACATTTCCTATATTACAATAGTGACTGCATTTTATAAATACTTTATTGGCTGCTTTTTTTTGGGACTCCGTGGGCCCAAGTAATATGCTGTATAAGTTTTCTTTACAGGCATCGCATGTCAGAGTTAAGAAAAATCCATTAAAAACTTTGTCCTCATTTGTTATTTCCTGACAGGTATTAGAACATGCAGGTACAGCACATTATCTGAGAGAATATACAAAAAGCTGGAGAAACTCAGCGGGTGCAGCAGCATCTAAGGAGCGAAGGAGATAGGCGACGTTTCGGGTCGAAACCCTTCTTCAGTCTGAAGAAGGGTCTCGACCCGAAACGTCGCCTATCTCCTTCACTCCTTAGATGCTGCTGCACCCGCTGCGTTTCTCCAGCTTTTTGTGTAACCCTCGATTCTCCAGCATCTGCAGTTCCTTCTTTAACATCTGAGAGAATATATTGGCTGAAGCTCCATGATTGTAATGTCCTATTTTTAAATTTATAAAAAGACACTGAATTAGAAGCCTAAAAATCCAGTATCTAATTAGGCTTCTGATATATAAATCAGGTGAACCGATTTTGATATCCCCACAGAAGATAGACACAAAATGCTGGAGTAACTCAGCGGGACAGGAAGCATCTCTGGAGAGAAGGAATGGTTGACATTTCGGCTCGAGACCGATGGTAATTTCAAGATCTGTTCACCTGATTTTCATATCAGAAGCTAATATGCAGATCAGAAGCTGATATATCAGAAGGAACTGCAGATGCTGGTTTACACCGAGGATAGACACAAAATGCTGGAGTCACTCAGCGGTCCAGGCAGCGTCTCCAGGAGAAAAAGAATAGGCGAACGTTTCGGGTCGAAACCCTTCTTCAGATTGCGAGTCAGTGGGGAGGGAAACTAGAAGTATGAAAAGGTTCAGAACAAACCAAAGTCGGGCAAGGAAGAGGGAACATTGGGGATGAAGAGCAGATTTATTTGTTGTAGCTCCAGGTGTTATTTGCACTCTGGTCAATATTTACGATGGGAGTCAGTGTGGGGTAAGTGGTCTAGTGTGAGAGCTTTCACTGCCAACACAGGTGGAGCACAAACATTGCTGCATGTCATGTTTCTAACCAAGCCAAAGAAAACTTGCTGTAGGATATGTAATGACCTGGGATATATATATAATATAGAGAGAGAGACTTGAAAGGATGTTTTTTTTTAAGTTCCATGTTATTTGAAAACTTGAATTTGGGAACGTTTGCACTGTAACAATGAGTTTGTATTTCTTTACTCTGGAACAGAATCAACCTATATTTTTAAACTATTGCAGACGGCGTGAAAAGAGTACTTCACCCACGTCAGTCCAGAAGAAAATCCCTGGTTACGGTTTAAAGGTTTGTCCTCATGCATCTTTGCTGCTTCTAAAATGCCTGGATTTTTCTCTTCAGTATGTTGCGAATCCAGGTAATTGCTCAAAAAATGAAACGCGTCCAAGTCTCTCATCATAGACGACACACTTGTTATTGCAGCCTACCAGGTGTGTCATTACGGCAGGTTTTAAGTGAATGTATCCATAACTTAAAATTTAATGATCACTCTTGACTCTAACTGCGCGATTGTACATAACTAAAGCTCTTTAATAACACACGGTAGTTGAGTTGGTTGTTATATTAAATATATCAACAGCAGATTACAGTATTTATCTGCTGTTGCTTTTAACAGTACATTTGAAATCCTAGCCATTCATTACATAAAGGTTCGGGTTATGATGCAAGTTTAAGTTCATGTATTGAGGTACAGTGAAAAAACTTTGTTTCGCATGCTTTCAATTAGATCAGGTAATACTATGCATCAATACAATCATGCTAAACTATTGTGCAATAGGTAGAGCAAAGGGAAAGATACTGAGTACAGATTATCATTCTCAGTATTATTGTGCGTCAGTTCTGGAATTACTTTAAATGTGTGCTCACTGAATATCAACTGTTTATCCATTGTCTTGTGTTACTATCTTAATCTTTCATAATTTTAAGCATATAAAATGTCCCCTGCTGAAGTCGCTCAGCATGTTTCACAGGAGTGGTTATTGCAATGCATGGCGCAGCACTTAATCCTCACTCAGTTTTAGGAATCTGCAGTTTTGTCTTTGTCCGTCGACATGGCAGCAGAATTAGGCCATTCGGCCCATTGAGTTCAATCAAGGCCAATCTATCTTTCCCTCTCAACTCCATTCACCTGCCTTCTCCCCATGCTATTGGGGGGGGGGGGGGGGGGTCCAGAACCAGGGGCCACAGTTTATGAATAAGGAGTAAGTCAATTAGAATAGAGACGAGGAAACACTTTTTCTCACAGAGAGTGGTGAGTCTGTGGAATTCTCTGTCTCAGAGGGCGGTGGAGGCAGGTTCTCTGGATGCTTTCAAGAGAGAATTCGATAGGGCTCTTAAAAATAGCGGAGTCAGGGGATATGGGGAGAAGGCAGGAACGGGGTACTGATTGGGGATGATCAGCCATGATCACATAGAATGGCAGTGCTGGCTCGAAGGGCCGAATGGCCTCCTGCACCTATTGTCTATTGTCATTACCACGCAAGCACCTGTAAATCTCCATTTTAAAAATTCCCATCAACGTGGCCTCCACAGCCGTCTGTGGCAATGAATTCCACAGATTCACCATTGCGTGTTTCATGGCCTTAAATGGGAGGATGTTCCTTTCCGCCCTTCAGTGATCTTCCCATCTGCTCTCCAGGTGAAAGATTCTCACAGGATTAAACAACGACCTGCTTCCCCATCCCTTGACCACGGTAAGGTGGCTCACAAAAGCAGGCCCAGGTCGAGGTCGAGATCACGGTCAGGGAGCCACTCACGATCAACAACGCAGCAGTCTCACAAACGCAACAGGCATGTAGATTCACGGGGTCGAAGATCCAGATCATCATCTCCATCCCCTCCAAAGCACTCGAAGGCACATTCACAGTGAGTAAGACAAAATGTTTCAGAAAGAACTGCAAATGCTGGAAAAATTGAAGGTAGACAAAAATGCTGTAGTAACTCAGCGGGTGAGGCAGCATCTATGGAGCGAATCAATAGGTGACGTTTCGGGTCGAGACCCTTCTTCAGACTGCTCAGCCAGCAAGGACCCCACCGTGTTCCTCTTTGAACACGGGTGAGGCAGCATCTATGGAGTCTGAAGAAGGGTTCTGTCTGATGAAGGGTCTCGACCCGCAACGTCACCTATTCCTTCGCTCCATAGATGCTGCCTCACCCGCTGAGTTTCTCCAGCATTTTTGTCTCCCTTCACAGTGAGTAGATCATCTATCTCACCTGCTTTGTTGTTTAATTCTTCCTCTCCCGCAGCTGTTGATGTGCAACAGTGCATGTTAGTGGCCGGCAGACTCTTCTCCCAAATGTCATGCTTGACGGTAACCACTGTCAGGGTGGTGCAGCAGGAGAGTTGCTGCCTCACAGCGCCAGAGACGGGATCCTGATCGCAGGTGCTGTCTGTGCGGAGTTTTGTACGTTCTCCCTGTGACTGCGTGGGTTTCCTCCAAGTGATCCGGTTTCCTCCCACAATCTAAAGACGTGCAGGCTTGTTACCACTCTGTATCTCTCAAACTAAAAAACTAACACCGGAGCACCTGTGGAAACCCACAAGGTCACAGGGAGGACATGCAAACTCCACACGGACAGCACCCGAGGTCAGGATCGAACCAACGTCCCTGGCGCTCTGAGGCAGCCACTGTGCCGCCCTCAAATTTCGGTAATACATTTTTTTTAAAACGAGAAACCCGGGTTTGATCATGACTTCAGGTGCTGTCTGCGCAGAGTTTGTACCTTTTCCCTGTGACCGTGTGGGTTTTCTCTGGGTGCTCTGGTTTCCAACCACATTCAAAAGATGTGCAGGTTTGTATCTTAATTGGCTTCTGTAAATTGGCCCTAGTGCGTAGAATATAACTAGTGAACTTGGGAGGTCGTAGGGCCTGTTTCCACGCTGTATCTCTAACCAGTTGTTTAATTGAATCCTTTATACCTGCTCAGTTTAATATTTCATCTGAAATACTGCATTTCGGACCGTGTGGCACTCCCTCAGCCCTGCAGTGAAGCATCAGCCTGGGTTTTCATGTTAGAGCATGGATACTAGTTATACTAGATATCTCACCTCTACAGGGAAGAGCACGCACACCAAGCTACAATGGCTTGTGTTCCTAATACCGTCCCAGCCAAGTAGACATTGGAAGAGCTGTAGAATGATCAGTTCTAACGAGAATCTAGACAAATATACTGGAGAAACTCAGTGGGTGAGGCAGCATCAATGGAGCGAAGGAATTGGTGACGTTTCGGGTCGAGACCCTTCTTCAGACTGATGTGGGGGAGGAGGTGGTGGGAAGATGAAAGGAAGAGGCGGAGACAGTGGGCTGTGGGAGAGCTGGGAAGGGGAGGGGAAGGAGGAAGAAAGCAAGGACTACCTGAAATTGGAGAAGTCAATGTTCATACCACTGGGGTGTAAACTACCGAAGCGAAATACGAGGTGCTGTTCCTCCAAATTGCAGTGGGACTCACTCTGGCCATGGAGGAGGCCCAGGACAGAAAAAGTTCTAACGAGAATTTATTTTTGAAGGTACGCTGACACGGGAAACACCCAAGCACGAAAATTATCCCCAAAGAGAGAAGGGTATCAGAGGAGGCCTCATTCCAATCAGACCAGGTATTTACCACTCCAGCTCCGTGGAAATGGGGTAGGGAGATGTTAATGTTTAATGCTAGACCAAGGCTGGTTTTATTTTTTCCCCTTAGCATCACTTTCCCGTGTTAACTTTGTGTTCCTTCCTTCCTTTAAAATCTATCAAACCCTGTCTTGAGCATACTTAGTAGCTGAGCATCCACAGCCTTCTTGGATAAAGAATTCCATATTATCGCCAACCTACAAGGAAAAAAATGTTATCTTCTCCTAAGCCCTGAAAAGCAAACCCTTACTCTGAGACTCTGGTTAGTAGTTATAGGGTCATATAGCATGGATCCAAGCCCTTCGACCTTAACTTGCCCATGCCAACCAATGTGCCCCATCTCCACTAGTCCCACCTGCGTGCGTTTGGCCCACATCCCTCTAAACCTTTCTCGATGTACTTGTCCAAACGTCTTTTAAATGATATGATACCTGCCTCAACTACTTCCTCTGGCAGCTTGTCCCAATATACCCACCCCCCTCTGTGTGAAAAAAGTTGCCCCTCGGGTACCTATTAAATCTTTCTGCTCTTACCTTAAACCTATGTCTTCTGGTTGTTGATTTTCCTACTGTGGGTAAAAGGTTCTTGTCATGCCATGGACCGCGGGCTAAATGGAGGCAAACGGGACTAGCCCAATATCCCAACTTAGTTGGCATGGACAAGGTACGTCAAAGGCTCTTTACAAGTATATGACTATGACACAAGTCAAGGAAAGCACCAATTCTGTATCTACCCAGTCATATTTTTTAAGTTAATTTTCTTCATTTGTTTTGAAGAGATTCTTCAGAACTTGAGAGTTTAGGCCTGGTCTGCTTTTTCAGCAGGATGGTGACAAAAATTATCACGGCAGACTGCTTCGCAGTTCACTGGTTTATGTCCTGGTAATTATGTCTCGTGATATCTTCTTGCAAGGGGACTTAACATGTCCTCAACATCTAGGTGCTTAGTATTCCATAACTAGGCTAGGCCTGTATTCACTGGAGTTTAGAAGGATGAGGGGGTTCTTAAAGAAACATATAAAATTATAAAAGGACTGGACAAGCTCGATGCAGGAAAAATGTTCCCAATGTTGGGCGAGTCCAGAACCAGGGGCCACAGTCTTAGAATAAAGGGTAGGCCATTTAAGACTGAGGTGAGAAAAAAGTTTTCACCCAGAGAGTTGTGAATTTGTGGAATTCCCTGCCACAGCTGGCAGTGGAGGTCAAATCACTGGATGGATTTAAGAGAGAGTTAGATCACGTTCTGGGGGCTAGTGGAATCAAGGGATATGGGGAGAAGGCAGGCACGGGTTATTGATTGGGGACGATCAGCCATGATCACAGTGAATGGCGGTGCTGGCTCGAAGGGCCAAATGGCCTCCTCCTGCACCTATTTTCTATGTTTTTATGTAATCCGGAATATAATGAGCAGATATAGAGGAGGGTTGATCAATTGAGTTATCTTTGCTTGCTGTAGGCTCCGAGCAACACTTGGAGCTTGTGTGCAGCCATTAATAATGGCCTGCAACACCCCTATATTCGATGAAATACAGTCCATAAGTTATAGGAGCAGAATTAGGCCATTCGGCCCATAAAGTCTACTCCGCTATTTTATCACGGCCGATCTATTTTTCCCTTTCAAACCCATTCTACTGTCTTCTCCCCATAACCCCTGACACCCATACTAATCAAGTCAACCACTGTCTTAAAAATATCCATTGACGCCCTCCACAGCCGTTAGTGGCAATGAATTCCACAGATTCACCACCCTCTGGCTGAAGAAATTCACCCTCATCTCCTTTCTAAATGTACGTAATTTTATTCTGAGTCTGTGACCTCTGGTTCTAGACTCTCCCACCAGTGGAAACATCTTCTCCACATCCACTCTATCCAGGCCTTTCAATATTCGGTAAGTTTCAATGAGGTTCCCCCCTCATCCTTCTAATGAACGTGTTGGGATTCCTGCAGGAATCTTTCAGCAGAGGAGCTGGAACGTAGACGTTTGGAAATGATGGAGAATGCTAAGTGGAGAGATAAAACTCGAGAGAGTAACATCAAGAGGTACAAAGAAGAGGAAGAAATGGAGCAAGAACTTGACAAAAGAGATTCCAAAGAAGCAAAATTCCTCCAGTAAGTATTGTGTATGTTAGTGTTGTGATCTGCTGATGATTTTAGGAATCCCTTTGCAGGTGGTTCTTGTATTACACTTTCATAATGCAAGTTGGATGTAACATATGTGATGAATTGATGAATACTCTGTATCACAGAAGTTAAATTGGTTGCAATGCAATTTAGATCAGGAAGTAGAGTGGCGGTAGCGCTGCGGTAGAGTTGCTGCCTCACAGCGGCAGAGACCCAGGTTCGATCCTGACTACGAGACCTGTCTGTATGGAGCTTGTACCTTCTCCCCATGACCAGCGTGGGTTTTCTCTGGGAGCTCCGGTTTGCTTCCAGACTCCAAAGAAGTACAGGTTTGTAGGCTAATTGGCTTAGGTGAAATTGTAACGTCCCTAGTGTGCGCAGGATAGTGTTGGTGTGCGGTGATCGCTGGTCGGCGCGCATTCGGTGGGCCGAAGGGCCTGTTCCTTGCTGTATCTCTAAACTAAAGGAAACTAGAGAACCATTCAAATGTTTCTTTGGGAATTGACATGCAGAAAAAAGCTGTCTCAAGGAAACTTAATGAAGAAGGGTCCTGACCCTAAACGCCATCCGACCACTTCCTCCTATATTACGATACGACACAATACGATAAAACATTACGGAAGGAAATTGGTGCCTGACCCGCTGAGTTCCTCCAGCAAGCAGTGTGTTTTACCCAATGTAATGCTTGTCCAGTTCCCACCTGCATACACACCAGCAGAGGCCAGTAGAGAGCAAATAAGGAAGGCAGCAGTAACAATACTAGAAATACTCAGCGGGTCAGGCAGCATCTTAAAGGAACTAACCATTGGGATCCAAATGAGTATCAGATTTATTCCAGCAGATGAGCCCACTTGCCCTATGTCAGCCTCTGGCACAGTGGCGCAGCGGTAGAGTTGCTGCCTTATACCGGTAGACCCAGGTCCAATCCTGACTACGGATGCTGCCTGCATGCAGTTTGTAACTGCGGATATGGCGACTGCACATTTGCGGGTTGTTCAAAAGAATTTCACTGTGCGATATTGAACAATTGAACCGCTGAGATTATTTAATTTGTTATCATGTCCAGCGCAGACATCGTGGGCTAAAGGGCCTGTTCCTATGCTATACTGTTCTATCTATGCTGCCACATAGTTTTTGTGGATTTGTTGAAGGAAAGGATTTCTTTATTACAATTTCTATCTTGCCTAAATGTTTTGGGGGATTTTGGTTTGACAATTTTTTTTTAAATTTGCATGATTTGTTTTTATCAGCAAGATGAAGCTACAAAGTACGTCCACATCTTCGCTAGAAGACCGCATGAAACGCAACATTCATTCCTTCCAGCGGACGGCGGCAGCATTGGAGAAGAACTTCATGAAGAAGTGAATCGGGCTGTAAGTGTGAAACCGAGCAGAGGTCCTGTCCGAAGACGGTTCACCCAAAAAAGACAGCAGCTGCCACTTTTGCCTTTTCCTGACAAAAAAAATTCAGGAGCTAGAAATCAATATTACTCAGGGAAACCCCATTTCAAATGCGAATTGATTCTGTGCCCTTCCCATTTCCCCATCGACTGCCAAGCATATCCAAAGATGCGAGTCCAGTTTTTTTTTTTCAAAGAGTGGCAGTACAAAACTGGAAACTTTCAAGTCAATAGAATTAGCAGACTTATTCCTTGGAGACTGCCACGGCCAGATTTGACGATCCTGCCCATTATGTCTGGTTTGTTCATGGTCCAGAATAGGCCATCGGTGTTTAGATTTCCCATGAAAGTGCCTGTCCCATTAAGGCGATCAGCGTTGATCTGCAGAGATAAACCCAGGGTGGTTATATTTGCATGTGGGGGAGAAGGAAGGCATTTGGCCCATCAAGTTTATGCCAGCTCTCCGAGCAATTTTGTTTTCCGCTAATTTCCCCTGTTCCACTATTCTCCCCACATTCCCATCGTTTCTGAAACCCATGTATACCAGAGGCAAATTGTTAACAATGGCCAATTGTTCTACATCCTGGAGATGTGGAAGGAAACCAGAGCAACAGGGGACGCCCACGCAGTCACAGCGAGAATGAACAAATTCCGCTTAGCATCGTAAAGGCAGGATTGAACCTGGGTCACTTGAGCTTTGAAAAAAACAACTCTACCAGCTGGCGGCTTAGCGGCACGGTGGTGCAGCAGGAGAGTTGCTGCCTTGCAGCGCCGGAGACCCGGGTTCGATCCAGGCTACGGGTGCTGTCTGTACAGAGTTTGTACGTTCTCCCCGTGACCTGCGTGGGTTTTCTCTGAGATCTCTGGTCTCCTTCAACACTTCAAAATTGTACAGGTATGTAGGTACATTGGCTCGGTAAATGTACAAATTGTCCCTTGTGTTAATGTGCGGGTATCGCAGGTCGGCGCGGACCGAAGGGCCACTTTCCGTGCTATATCTCTAAACTAAACTGAAGCTGCTCCATTGTGCAAATGAGATCTGTTAGTAAATGCCGGAGTTTAAGTACAAGTGTGATGCAGAGAGATTTTTGAGAAGTTTATTATATCTAGTGTGAAAAGGAAATACTTGGGTCAGGCAGCATCTGTGGAAGGAGGAACAAGGGTTAACCTTCCTGAAGTTCTGATACATGTAAGCTGAAATGTAGTTTCTTTCTCTATGGACTTGAATATTTGGAGTGCTTCTGTGTTTTTTGTTTGTTGTTTATTATCTGCATTTTTTTGCTTTCCATTGTTTAGGTGTGGGCTAAAGGCGGTAATGAGTGAGGCGTGTGGTTTTTCAATCTCACTCCGGGTGGCTGACCTAAGCTGGTAACTACAAAGTAATTGTCGGCCCAGTAAAACTGAATGGGAAAAGTCAGCACTGCAGTGTTGCCAGGCATCTTGAATACAGATGGGGCTGGAATTGTGCTCCTCATATGGAATAATTAATGATGCGTGTATAGATTCAGATGTGCGCGTCCATCCCAGTTTACCAACGCCCGACTTGCGTTTACCATGTACATAGGTACGAGCATTTGGCTGGTGAGGTGCAATTGCTGACTGCTGCAGGGCTGCGTGCATCTTGTACTGTGCAGGAACTCGGTTCACAAGTTGCAAATTCTTCTAGCTTGTGAACGATTCTTGGTATCAGACCTCTCCTGTGATCCGGAGAGGACCCGAGCGTTCATTTTGCGATTTGTTGACATTCTGGTACATCTTATCCCCATAATTTCTCAGCCGGGAGCATTCCCCTTTCTTTCTTAGAAAGGTCGTTGCTGTTTTCTGGAATTCTGCGCTCCTGTTTCTCTACGCTGAGATTGAGCATTTGTGTAAAACTGTTATTTTGCCTCTCACCCCCCCCCTCTTTCCCTCTCCCCCCCCCCCTCCCCATCTAACTAACCTGATGCTTGTCAAGTATCATAGGGATTAGTCAATTTAGGGACCGGTAGCTGAGAAGAAACTGCTTTGTCTTCCACTTGTGCACATGCCACTGTCAGCATTCTCCTCACACAGGTACAGCTATCATTTTCAAACAGCCATACTCAGCTGAGCTATTTATCCTGAGCTTTGTACCGCCGTCACCTGATGTGTGCACACAAACGCAACCCAGCAGAGATTAATGTAACGGTAGGAACTAGGTTCACTCCTCTCCTCACCCCTGCAGTTGCCCAGCGCTGTTGGGGTTAGATTAATGAATGTGTTCGATTTCTCTGCCTGAATCCAGCGACTTCAGCGCAAAGAAACCGCTGAGTGTGGCAGCAAGACAGCATTAGTTTTCTAATTACTGCAACACCAAGTCACACACATAACTGAACAACCGGGAGGGTGCAGAGGGCTGAAGTTTATAGAACATTCCTTTGAGAATAGACACAGAATGCTGGAGTAACTCAGCGGGACAGGCAGCATCTCTGGAAAGAAGGAATAGGTGACGTTTCGGGTCGAGGCCCTTCTTCCGTCTTCAGTCGAGACCCTTCTTCGGTCTGAAGAAGCGTCTCGACCCGAAACGTCACCAATTCCTTCTCTCCAGAGATGCTGCCTGTCCTGCTGATTTACTCCAGTATTTTGTGTCTATCTTTGATTTAAACCAGCATCTGCAGTTCCTTCTTACAAACATTGTTATGAGATTCTGTTTCACCAACTTATATGTAGTGTAAATAATTATCAATTGTATTTGGTTGCCAGAAGGGTATCTTGACAGGTATTACACCATTGATCTGTTTGCACAAATTAATCTGTAAATAACTACCTGATTTATTTGATACTTTTTATTAAAGCTGATGTATAAAACTCAGTGTTTAAATTCCTGGGAAATTTGATGGCAACATTTCTAATGGCATAATTTTGTATATTTTAAACAATAAAGTCATTTAAACATTGATTTTTTTTCTGTCTGATTGATCCGAAAAATCGACATGGCAACAGGCCCTTCGACCTACCAAATCCAGGCTGTCCCGTTCAGGATCACCCGTTCACACTTGTTTTGTTATCTTTCACTTTCATTCGATGCATAACGGGGAAATTTATAGAGGCCAACTTACCTACAAACCCGCACGCCTTTTGGGTTGTGGAAGAAACTTGTGATTAAGCAGAGCATGTGCAAACTCCACACAGACAGCACCCGAGGTCAGGATCGAACCAAGATCTCCATCACTGTAAGGTTCACTGTTATGTTAGTTATGTTTTAGTCAATGGCAGTGTATCATACAGCATGGAAATAGGCCCTTCAGCCCAACTTGCCCACGTTGACCAACATGCCCCATCTACACCAGTCTCACCTGCCTGCATTTGGCCCGTATTCTAAACCTATCCTATCCATGTATGTGTCCAAATGATTTTATTGAACGTTGTGATAGGATCCGCCTTGTCTTTGCACAAGAATGCTCTAAATCCGACCTTATAGAGGTGTACAACATCATGAGAGGAATAGATCGGGTAGATGCACAGCGCCACTTGCCCAGGATAGGAGAATCGAGAAACAGATGACGTATTTTTAGGGTGAGGAGGAAAAGATTTAATAGAAACCTGAGTGGTAACTTTTTCACACAAAGGGTGGCGGGGGTGTAATGAACGAGCTGCCAGAGGAGGTAGTTTAGGCAGGGACTATCACAGTATTTAAGGAACATTTAGACAGTTACATGGATGTGACAGGTTTAGAGGGATGTAGGCCAAACACAGGCAAGTGGGACTGGTGTAGATGGGACATGTTGGTCGTTGTGGGCTAGTTGGGCCGATGGGCCAGTTTCCATGCTGTACATGACTCTACAGATGTTTAATGTGCAACAGGCAATTAAGGCTTTGAATATCCCCGCTAGGCAGGAAGGAACCTGATTTATTTGAGTAGTATTTTCATTTGTGTGACTCGAGTTACTGACATTGGCCGGCCATGGTGATTGTTGCTTGCTGTTGTAAAAGAAGACCCTGATTTATATACTCTTTGTCCATGACTTAAGGACTTCCCAAAGGATTTTTTACAAGCAGTTAAATACTTTATTATGTGCTCACTGTTGGAAGGCAAGCTCCTACAAACAGCCATGTGATAGTGGCCAGTTCATTTGACTCAGTGGTGTTGATTGGGAGTTATATATTATTCAAGGCATGGCAAAAATAGCACTGTGCAATCATTTTCAAATACTTTGGACAGCAGGCAGGCCCCTATACTCTATATTTAATTAAAAATCTGGGACGTTCACAGGTATTGACAACTAGGGAGAACTGAAGAACTACCAGTCTGAAGAAGGGTCTTGACCCGAAACATCACCCATTCCTTCTCCAGAGATGCTGCCAGTCCCGCTGAGTTACTCCAGCTTTTTGTGTCTATCTTCGGTTTAAACCAGCATCTGCAGTTCCTTCCTGTACATACCAGTATAGGGGACAGGAGAGGGATAGTCGTACATTCTGAGAATTACCAAAAATATCAAATTAATTCCATTCTTTCTCCATAACCTTATCATATTTCCAATTCAAATATTATTTTTTAAACTTGGTACTGGATTTTTTTCCACTATTTTCAGGCAGTGCATCACAGTTTAGAGAACAAAATATTTTATCAGAAGAATGGTCTCGACCCGAAATGTCAGCTATTCCTTTTCTCCAGAGATGCTGCCTGACCCGCTGAGTGTACTCCAGCATTTTCTGTTTATCTTCAGTGTAAACCACCATCTGCAGTTCCTGCACAATTAATCAGTCTTAAATCTGGTTGTTTACCCAAGATTTGAAAACTCTATTAAGTTTTCCTTCGACTCGGCTCTTCGGAGAATGATATTTACTTATGCAGTCCCCTTGCACAACTGAACACAACTGAAATCCCTGGGAAAGTTCCAACTCTGCATCCTCTCCAAGGCCCAATGTTCTATAAATCTGCCCAGCTACTCAACCTTTTCCAAATTTCCACTTATTAGCAAAACTAAATACTTTCATAGCAATTGGAATAAAACTACATTTATTACCTAATTTGAGTTTGAATTCCCTGATGAGATTTGAGGGGAATGTGAAAGATATGTAATTTACATTTTTTAGTGACAATGTGGTC
Source organism: Raja brachyura (assembly GCA_963514005.1). Next base: position 4,271,885 of record OY740812.1, on the reverse strand, counting down.
TGTTTTTTTTCCCTCCCATAATCGATAGATATGTTGGGAAATCAATTGGCTGCTGAAAATGACCTCAGTGTAAGTTAATGAATCAAAGGGGAGTTTAGTTTAGAGATATAGTCCGGATACAAGCCCTTCGGCCCACCGAGTTCGCACCGACCAGTGATCCCTGCACATTAACACAAGCCTACACGCACTAGGGACAATTTAGAAACATAGAAACATAGAAAATAGGTGCAGGAGAAGGCCACTCGGCCCTTCGAGCCTGCACCGCCATTCAATATGATTATGGCTGATCATCCTACTCAGTATCATGTACCTGCCTTCTCTCCATACCCCCTGATCCCTTTAGCCACATCTAACTCCCTCTTAAATATAGCCAATGAACTGGCCTCAACTACCTTCTGTGGCAGAGAATTCCACAGATTCACCACTCTATGTGTGAAAAATGATTTTCTCATCTTGGTCCTAAAAGCCTTCCCCCTTATCCTTAAACTGTGACCCCCTTGTTCTGGACTTCCCCAACATCGGGAACAATCTTCCTGCATCTAGCCTGTCCAACCCCTTAAGAATTTTGTAAGTCTTTATAAGATCCCCCCTCAATCTTCTAAATTCCAGCGAGTACAAGCCGAGTCTATCCAGTCTTTCTTCACATGGAAGTCCTGCCATCCCAGGAATCAGTCTGGTTTACACTTATACCAAGTATACAAACCCAAGCCAATTAACCTACAAACCTGTACGGTCTTTGGAGTGTGGGAGGAAACCAAAGATCTTGGAGAAAACCCACGCAGGTCACGGGGAGAATATTACAAACTCCGTACAGACAGCACCCGTACTCAGGATCGAACCCGGGTCCCCGGCAGCAACTCTACCACTGCGCCACCGTGCCGCCCTTGAAAGAGCAACGTCAGAATAAGTTGCAGGAGGAGAAGGAAGGGGAATGAAGATTGATATCCTTCTCACATTACTCTATTTGCAATCTAGCAAAGACCAGATGGGCCAAACGGCCTGTGCCCCTTTATTAAAGATACAGAATGGAAACAGGCCATTCAGCCTATCACGTTTCCACCGCCCAATCATTGGTCATTTGCACTGGTTCAACGTCCTCCCACTTTAACATCCACTCACGACGCACTAGGGGCAACTAACCCGAACATCTTTGGGATGTGGGAGGAAACCCACGCGGTCACAGGGAGAACGTGCCAACTCTACACATGCATCACCCGAGGTCGGGATCGAACCCAGGTCTCTGATGCTGAGAGTCAGCAGCTGCATCACTGTGCTCAAGGTTTGCTGGAAAGAAACACAGCAATCCTCTGTTGGAAGCAGGTGTTTCATTTTTCATTAGATCTATGAAGAACAATTCAGACTGTACTCTGAAAAATAAAGTGTGGAGCAAAATGAATAAAAAATGGAGCGAGAAAATAAAATTTAGTTCCAAGCCCTGTATATTTTGGCAAACAAAAACACAAAAAAACAGTTTCTTGCAATAAAATGGAATTTCTGAGATTATAACATACTTTAAAAGACTTGTTAATATCGTGAATGGTTTTAGACACTATTAAGAGGTTTATGCCAAAATGCATAAACAAACTAAAAATGTTGTCTGCAAGACTAAAGTAAAATGGATCAATGAACAGCTAATCAGGAAAGAAGTGACCTTCATCAAACATTTATGCTTTCAAATAAGGACAGACCTTTGCGAATCACAAGATAACAATCGTTTCTTAAATAACCTAGTTACTTATAGTTGGAAAGATAAACATGTTAACCATATATTAGATAATAATTGGCTCTGCAAGATGTTACTAATAACCCTCTTGATGCATTTAATAAACTTGTAGGTTCTCCTGTGTATTTTCCTTAAGCCAAATTTAATTACTTGTCTGCGGAATTATTGCCTGCATTGATTATCTCTTTGTGATCTTTGGCCTTGATGTCTCCACTTGCCTGGTTGATCCCCCTCCTTGACCTCTGACCTTCTATGTCTCCCTCTGCATTTATATTTCCAATTTCTGGCCTCGCCTGTTCTTGTCGAACGAGAGCCAACTCTCATCAACGAGAAGTCATAGTCTGATCCTTGGTGGGATTAGTGCCGAATTGACTCAGTTCTCAGGCGTCTTTAAGCAATCATGAGTCCCGAATTCTGCCTTTCCACACTTCCACTTGATTGCACATCTCTGATTGTTATCATGTTGCACCCCTCTCTCTCCCCATCCCTCCCTCACCTGTGTCGTTGTACTAGTTTCACTGTCGTCCTGGTGAGTTTCATTGTCAGTATAACTCGTTAACACCTGGCCCACAACCAACAACAGAGTGCTTCCTTGATCATCTTTACTTTTCTGCATTTCTTTCATTAATTTGTTCTATATCTCTCTACATCACTGTCTATATCTCGCCTCCCTCTCCCCGACTCTCTGTGAGAAGAAGCGTCTCGACCCGAAATGTCACCTATTCCTTTTCTCCAGAGATGCTGCCTGACCCGCTGAGTTAAGGGCCTGTCCTACAAGCATGCAACTCTATGCGATGAACGCGATCAAACTAGAAGCGGGGCCGCGTGGAGGTCGGGTGATCCCCTGTACAGGGCCGTTCCCACCAGCATGCGCCTGCATGCGGCAAGCGCAACCAAACTGGCAGTGAGGGCCGCGCAGAGGTCGGGTGAGTGGCGCAACGCGGCGCAAAGTGAGGCGAACTTGGAGCGAAGTCTAAGGGTAAGTTTGCCAGGACAGAGAGGGGCACACAGAGAGGGGCATAGAGGCACACACACAGGGGGCCACGGAGCCACACACATAGAGGGTCACGGAGGCACCTACAGAGAGGTTCACGGAGGCACGATGTCGGGGCGGTGTGCAATGCGTCGAGGCGACTGCGAGCCGACAAGCCGTTGCCGCGCGGAATTTCTGAACATGGTCAGTTTTTCGGAGCCCCGCGCGATGTCGGGACGAACTCCGCACAATTCCGCACGGCTCCGGCGATCGAAGTGGGACCGGCCCCGCGACGCCGGACGGCTCAAGCGACCACGTTAGGTCGCGCTAATCGCATAGAGTTGCATGCTTGTAGGACAGGCCCTTACCTCCAGCATTTTGTGTCCATCTTCTGATTTTTACCATTCTGCTACCGGATGCCCTGCAAGAACATTGAACATTGAACAAGGAACAGCTGCTTCATCTTGCGTATGGTGTACACAGCCTAACAAAACACTACATCTATCTCTTTGTGCACGTCGGGTTGATTGCATTAATTGAAACAGGGTGGACCACGTGAAGGTTGCACTCTCCCACCCCAACAAGGAACATTGAAGTGTAGAAAAGGAACAGGCCCTTCAGCCCATAATGTCTGTGCCGCCCATGATCCAATTTCAAACGGTACATCTGCCTGCACGCTGTCTATAATCTCTCCATTGCTTGCCTGTTCATGTGCACGCCTCTTAAATATTGTTATTGTATCTGCTTCTAGTACTTCCCCTGGCATCATGTTCCAGGCACCCACCACTCTACATTAAACAAACTTGCTATGTAAATCTCCTTTAAACTTAAACCCCCTCTCACCTTAAAACTATGCCCAGAGATATGTCACATTTTCACCCTTGGAAAATGACTCTGACAGTCTACATCTCTCTGCCTCTCATAATTTTATAAACTTCTAGCAGGTCGCCCCTAAGCCTCTGACACTTCAGAAAAAACAATCAAAGTTTTTGATTAGTATGGGAGTCAGGGGTTACGGGGAGAAGGAAGGAGAATGGGGTTGGGAAGGAGAGATAGATCAGCCATGGGTTGAATGGCAGAGTAGACCTGATGGGCCGAATGGCCTAATTCTGCTCCTATCACAACATTGAAACTTACAGAATAAAGAAAGACAAGGATAGAGTGGATGTGGAGAGGGTGTTTCCACTGGTGGGAGAGTCTAGGACCAGAGGCCACAGCCTCAAAAGGGCACTCTTTTAGAAAGGAGGTGAGGAGGAACTTCTTTAGTCAGAGGGTAGGTAACATTGTCACAGAGGGCTGTGGAGGCCAAGTCAGTGGATTTTTTAAAGGCAGAGATAGACAAATTCTTAATTAGATCAGGTGTCAAGGGTTATGGGGAGAAGGCAGGAAAACGGGATAAGGAGGCTGAGATCAGCCATAATTGAATGGCGGAGTGGACTAGGTGGGCCAAATGGCATAAATCTACAGCTATAACTTGTGAACAGTAACTTTATTTGGCACCAGTGCCTTGAGTGCTTTTGGTGAGGGAAGTCAATGATTAGCTGACAGTTCCTGTTTCCAGCTAACTGTAAGATAATTGAATGGAATTTGCATTAAAAACCCTCCATGGGTGGCTATCTTGACATACCTGTTCTCCAGGTAGAGAAAGGTTGCAAGTGACAATGGAAATCTGTTAAAGGAAATAGACAGACACATTTTCGGTTTGGGAGCTTCTGAAGAAAGGTCCTGACCTGAAACAGCAGCTGCTGGTTTATACCAAAGATAGACACAAAGTGCTGGAGTAACTCAGTGGGTCAGGCAGCGTCACGGAGGAAAATGATGGATGATGTTTTGGCTTGGGATCTTTCTTCAGACTAAGTCTGATGAAGGGTCTCGGCCCGGCCTGGCCCGAAACGTCAGCCATTATTTTTCTCAAGAGACGTAGCCTGACCTGTTGAGTTACTCCAGCATGTTGTGTCCATCCTGGCCTGAAACGTTGTCTATCTTTTTACCCAAAGAGTTGTGAATTTATGGAATTCCCTGCCACAGAGGGCAGTGGAGGCCAAATCACCGGATGGATTTAAGAGAGAGTTGGATAGAGCTCTAGGGGCTGGTGGAGTCAAGGGATATGGGGAGAAGGCAGGCACGGGTTATTGATAGCGGACGATCAGCCATGATCATATTGAATGGCGGAGCTGGCTCGAAGGGCCGAATGGCCTCCTCCTGCACCTATTTTCTATGTTTCTATGTTTCTATTTCTTTCTACAGATACTGCTTGACCCGTTGAGTTCCTCCTGCAGTTTGTTCTTTGTTCAAGCTTCCAGCATCTACATTCTCTTGTGTCTCGGCAATGGAAATCTGTCACTCGCATTAGTCAACGCATTAAATAGTGTCAACATTTATTCAAGTACGACAATGTTTACAAGCAGACAGATTTTTCACCTCTTTGTCAATCTTTCTCAGTGAGCAGTTGCCAACCTGTTGGAATGCTCAGCACCCTACTGAGTCAGCACTTGGTGGCGGAACTACACTGGGATCGGTATCTGAATGCACATATCTCAACGCAGCGCGTTAACTGAACGCACGTATCCGTGAGATCCCTTAAGGCTTTTCACTGTACCCCGGTACACGTGAAAATAAACCAAACTAACTTACCAATTCTGGCCTGCTCTGTCATTGTTACATGAGAGAGATGAGCAGCATCTCTGGAGAGAAGGAGTGGGTGATGTTTCGATTCGAGACCCTTCTTCTCGACCTGAAGTGTCACCCATTCCTTCTCTCCAGAGATGCAGCCTGTCCTGATGAGTTAGTCCAGCTTTTTGTGTCTATCTTCGGTTTAAACCAGAGGTGGGCGGCATGGTGGCCCAGCGGTAGAGTTGCTGCCTTACAGCGTCAGTGACCCGGGTTCGATCCTGACTACGGGTGCTGTCTGTTTGGAGACTGTATGACCTCCCCATGACCATGTGTGTTTTCTCCGGGTGTTCCGGTTTCCTCCCACACTCCATAGATGTACAGGTTAATTGGCCTTATTAAAAAATTGTAACTTGTCCCCAGTGTAGAGCATAGTGCTAGTGTAGGGGTGATCACTAGTCAGTATCTCTAAACTAAACTAAAATAGCACTTCTCCAGCATATCAGTGCTGCAGCGAGGATTACATATTGCAGAGGACCTCTTGATTCTCATCTGTCAAGTGTGTCTGGTTTGGTGGCACTGAGATTATTGGTTTATTGTGGAGATTATTCACAACACTCAGCAAAAGTGCGATCAGTCCTCTTCTACGCTCCCGATACACTCAATGCCTTATGGCCAAAGTGCTGGAGTAACTCAGACAGACACTCTGGAGACGAAGGAATGGGCGACACTTGGGGTCAAGACCCTTCTTCACACTTCACGGCATCGCCCATCCCTTCTCTCCAGAGATGCTGCCCGTCCTGCTGAGTAACTCCAGCATTTTGTGTCTATCTTCAGTGTAAACTAGCACCTGCAGTTCCTATCAACGCAGTATATACGGAGAACATGGAGAAGTGATGGTTTGCATCAGGACCCTTCTTCAGACTAATTGGGTGGGTTGTGGTGGGGGGAGGGGGAGGGGTGGTACTGGAAGCAAGAAAAGACTACGACATGTCAGGGCGGGTTGATTCCCTGATTGGCCAATTGTTGGCTAGGGATGGTGTGATCCCAAGAGGGATAAATCTTTGTGAACCATGGAACTGGTTAGCCGACTTGGAGGAAGGTGGGGGATGGAGGAGGGGGAGTGATGTATGTTGCCTAAAAATAGATAGTTCAACGTTCATACCACTGGGCTCTAAGCTACCCAAGCGAACCCAACCTGTCCTGCCAGGCATCACCTTCCCAAACTGTGACAGAGTCCATGGAGTCCGTGTTAAAGAGGGGACTGCAGATGCTGGAAAATCGAGGGTACACAAAATGCTGGAGAAACTCAGCGAGTGCAGCAGCATCTATGGAGCGAAGGAGATAGGCGACGTTTCTGGCCGAAACCCTTCTTCAAACTGATGGGGGGTGGGGGAAGACGGGGGGAAGAAAGGAAAAAAGAGGAGGAGGAGCCCGAGGGCTGAGGGAGAGGTGGGAAGGGGAGTAGACAGCAAGGGTGAACAGAATTGAGAGAATTCGATTAAGCAACACCGCAAATTGGAGGAACAGCACCTCATATTCCGCTTGGGGAGTCTGCATCCTCTTGGCATGAACATTGAATTCTCTCAATTCTGTTAACCCTTGCTGTCTCCTCCCCTTCCTACCTCTCCCTCAGCCCTCGGGCTCCTCCTCCTCCTCCTCCTTTTTCCTTTCTTCCCCCGCCTCCCCCCACCCACCATCAGTCTGAAGAAGGGTTTCAGCCCAAAACTTTGCCTATCTCCTTCGCTCCATAGATGCTGCTGCACCCGCTGAGTTTCCCCAGCATTTTGTGTACCCTCCATGGAGTCCGTATTCACTTCCTCGAATCCCACTGAACTGGAGTGGAAGCTGAACAACAACTAGAGACCAGCTCTAAGCAACTAAGTACCTCATTGGAAACCTTCGGGCTATCTTTGTCTGGACTTTACTGGCTTTATCTTGCACTAAACGTTATTCAAATTATTCCCTTGACCATGTATCTGCACATTGTGGATGGCTTGATTGTAATCATGTTTTGTCTTTCCGCTGACCGGTTAGCTTGAAACAAAAGCGCTTCACTGTACCTCAGCACACATGACACTAAATTAAAATCAAACTCAAGCTGTAATTCCCACTCCCATGGGACTACCAGAGTAGAAGACAGAAAGCATATGTGTGTTTCATGTCAAATCGAGTCCTTCTTTGTCATAAAGACGTGATCACGTGAGTTGAATTATTTTTTATGTTACACTGTGTCACGTTTACAAATCAGCCTTTACCCTGTTTGGCAGTGAATTTGCTCCTTGCAAATCTTCGAGCAATTTGTTTAATTTACAAACTCATCCAAGCGTAGGTTAAATTAGTTTGCATCAATCCTTGCCAAGATTAGCAGAATTCTGCATCAGATCCCAGCGAGTTGAACTATTGCACACTTTCATGCTTCACACAATGAAGGAGGACTGTGCTAAGGAGAGCCTCCTTTAAGTACAGGGTTATAAATCAGCACAAATCTGTACATCAGAGGGCTGTCAATGCTCTGTCATATGGCATCTCAAACATGGCTCACTTCATATACGTCTGAACAGCAACATCGATCTCCTGTCTTTCTATTTTTTCCCCCATTGTATTCCATCTGTTATGTCCTTGTCTATTTACTTGGCCAATCTATCACAACTCCCTGAATCCCAGTCTGAAGAAGAGTGTTGACCTGAAACATCATCCATTCCTTCTACCTGGAGCATTTTGTGTCTATCTTCCCTGACTCCTCTTGTGTCCTTATCATCAGGGCTGCCAACATTGGGTGAGAGTTGGGAGTGAGAATCTGCGAGAGACCAATCCCGAGGGAGCGTAGTGACCCAGGGGAGGGGGGTGAGGATGGTGTGGGAGGGGGGTGTCCCCCCTCCCATTGGTACGGAGCTTTTGCATTTTTCAGCTTGAAATCATGCAACCTGGTGCATACTGTAGCGAGTCTTTTAACTTACACTTGAATGCAATATTTATGCTTTAAATTGGATTAGCTATGAATAAGGTTAGGCTAAATTACATCCCACAGTAGAGCTAGGCTCTGATCAACAGGTGCAGCACATGAATGAACTTAGTGTACCGTGGCCCATGTTGACCAACCTAGGTCTCACTGCACACCTAGTACTACTCCTGACCCTGACTCCAGTTGCATCCCTTCTCTCATTCCTGACCCCGAGTCCAGCCTTACACTTGGCCCCCTATTCTACCCTGATCACAGCTGCTTACCTGCTTTGGTTCCCAGTGCTGAACACACCCCTGGTCCCAGCTTTGACTACACACCTAGTACTATTCCAGACCTTGACTCTGGATGCACATTTGGCCTTGCTCCTAGCCCCTCTGCACTGACAATATATCTGGCCTACACATAAAGCCCCATATCTGACCCCCTGGAGTTAACCTATTACGTTCAAGTCCACAGGTGCTTATCTAATGCTGTAATCTTTTATGGGGTACTTCACAGACCAAATTTTTTATAACACAATTTGCTCTGCGAAAGACCATAAGATCACTCTCAGACGCGGCTGAAAGAAGCAGCCGTTGGATTTGGCTCAAGCGGAAAGACCCATGCTGGGCCCCAAGTACGTCATGGTGAATATTTGGACAGTTTGACACGGGCCACGCGCTGAGGGCTGATCATCCTGCAGCGGGCCGCCATTGTGGAGGGTGTATAGTGTTAAAAGGCCGAAACACCCAGTGATTCAAGGGTACACTACTGATGATGTGTCCTGTGCCCAACTGTCCTGAAGGTTACCCAAGCCAAGATATACGTATATGTATCCCCCCCCGCCCCCCCCCCCCCCCCCGACGTTGAGCGTCTACCACTCTCAACAATCAACGAATGTCGTGAAATGCTTCCCACCTACTGGCACAAGGGACTTCTTAACATCTTGTCCTGTGTATTTGATTCTACATCAATTGGCTTCCTTGTTATCTAACTTACTAGTTACTTTGTCAAATAAGTCATCAATTGGTTGAACACAATTTCTTATCCATAAAATTGTACTCACTCAGCTGTATAGGTATTCTGTTACCATTTCCTTCATTTTCCTAACAAACTGGCCTGAAGTCATTTTCACCCCCAATATTTTCAGCATGTTGCTGTCTTCCTCTCAGCTGGGACTTTCCCGAAATGCAAAGTCCAATAACTATATTTTTAAGCAATATTATTGTATTAAATGTGATCTTGAGAGTACATAATATTTTCTGTGGCATTCATAACACAACAATGATAAAAAAGATCTTTGTTTTGATTGCACCTACCAACATGCATACATTATTATCTTACAGTTAATATGTACCGAGGGCAAATTTTTGTTCCAGTGCGCCCCATTCCCAATTACTTTTACGTTGAAGTGATTGAAATCCAAGTGAAGTTTAAATGGCATCAGAAAGATAATACCTCCGGAATGGATGATATTAATTACGTGGTTGGTTGGAGGTAATATCAGCACAATTACTATATTAAACTTTGAATCTTCAGATGTCCTGGTTCAAGCTAAAATTAAAGACAAATAATAACCTCCTCACACATTCCCCTGCAAGTATCTCTGTCACTCCTCTAAAATATGCCCCTTCTTTCAACAAGCTCTTAAACATCGCTTCTGAATCATTTTCCATCTGATTACACTCCTTAAGGATGTTCCTCGACTTCCTCATTCACAGACCACAGTCTGTTCGTATTGGTAGAAATGTGTCAGACTCGATAACAATCAGCACGGGAGCACCTCAAGGCTGCGTGCTCAGCCCCCTGCTGTACTCACTCTATACTCATGACTGCGTAGCTGGTCATAGTGTAAACTCCATCATCAAGTTCGCTGACGACACCACTGTTGTGGGACGTATCACTGATGGGGATGAGTCAGAGTATAGAAGAGAGATCGAGCAACTGTCCATATGGTGCCAGCGCAACAACCTGGCCCTCAACACCAGCAAAACCAAGGAACTGATTGTAGACATTGGAAGGAGTAGGATGGGAACCCACAGTCCTGTTTATAGCAACCGGTCGATGGTTGAAAGGGTCAAGAGCTTCAAATTCCTGGGCATGCACATCTGTGAAGATCTTTTCTGGTCCGAGAACACAGATGCAATTATTAAGAAAGCTCATCAGCACCTCTACTTCCTGAGAAGACTACGGAGAGTTGGTCTGTCAAGGAGGACTCTCTCTAACTTCTACAGGTGCACAGTAGAGAGCTTGCTGACCGGTTGCATCGTGGCTTGGTTCGGCAATTTGAGTGCCATGGAGAGGAAAAGACTACAAAAAGTAGTGCACACTGCCCAGTCCATCATCGGCTCTGACCTTCCTTCCATCTAGGGGATTTATCGCAGTCGCTGCGTCAAAAAGGCTGGCAGCATCATCAAGGACCCACACCATCCTGGCCACACACACATCTCCGTGCTACCTTCGGGTAGAAGGTACAGGAGCCTGAAGACTGCAACAACCCGGTTTAGGAATAGCTACTTCCCCACAGCCATCAGGCTATTAAACTTGGCTTGGAACTCTGAACATTAATATCCCTCCATCTGTTATTTGCACTTCATTAATTTATTAATTCATGTGTGTATTTACGTATATAATTGTATATGGACACGCTGATAATAAACTCTTTTGACTCTTTGACTTTTGACTTCATCTACGTGTTCAATTAATAAAACAACGAGATTGGGTACATTTCTATTCAACCTGTCAAAGGAATTTGGGGGGTGGGGGGGGTTAGAAACAGTCAGTGAGGCAAACAAACATAATAGTTGAGTGGCAAATGACAATAGTGCTACCTTCCCAATATTTAACTAAAGGAAATAATGGGTTATCGGGCTGTATGTTATGACAGACAGCCTGGCACCTTGCATGTCATTTTAATATTACACTTATCCCACCCCCTGGATATTCTGGATTAATAAATTAAGGTTTTGTCAACTAATTACAAATGAGGCTAATTACAAATCAATAACATTAGCCAACTCCAAAACACGAAGCGCTGAGCATTGGGATCCTGTCATCTGGGACAACTGGCCTCAGTTCCCCGCTCACATCTGGCAGTGTTCTCTGTGACCAAGTGAGTTTCCTCTGGGTGCTCTGGTTTCCTCCCCTATCCCAAAGATGTATGGGTTTGTTGGTTAATTGATCTCTGTACATTGCCCCTGGTGTGTAGGGAGTGGATGCAAAAGTGGAATAACATTGAACTGGTGTGAATTGGTGATCAATGGTCAGCATGAACTGAGTGGTCCAAAGGGCCTGTTGCATGCTGTATCTTTCAGTCAATTCAATCAATTATTCAATATTCTAGAATCTATGGAATTTTGGAATAAGATAACTAGTGTATTAACTATCTTCATAGCCACTTCTTTCAAAACTCAAGGACAATTGTAATCAGACCCTGTGAATTTAGAAGGTAGACAAAAGTGCTGGAGAAACTCAGCGGGTGCAGCAGCATCTGTGGAGCAAAGGAAATAGACAACATTTCGGGCCGAACCCCTTCCTAAAGTTCTCCCCCTGTGAATTTATAACGTTTGATCCCTTTGATTATTCCATTACTCATTTTTACCATATCCTTTATTCTGTTAGCCATTCTTTCATAGTACACCTATTGTTCTCCACTGAAGATCGACACAAAAAGCTGGAGTAATTCAAAGGAACAGGCAGCATCTCTGGCGAGAAGGAATGGGTTCTCCACTATTTCCTGAAGGTTTTATTTGTCTTCTTCCATGAACACAGACACAGATATCTGTTCAATTTATCTGGTTATCCTTTACTTCCCAACATAATTTCTCCTGTATTTCTCCACAATGGAGCTTTGAGAAATCATAAATTGAGGGATATATTTTGGATCCCCTGCTCTTCTTAAAATTGCACAATGGGATCTCTTATTCTGACTTTGAAAGCAAATGACACAGCCTCTGACAATGTAGTTCTCCCTCAACATTACTGGAGAGACAGTACACATTTATGAAGTGTTCGGCACGGACAGTGTTGGTCAAAGGGCCTGTTCCTATGCTATATAGCAGTCTGTTCTATGTATGTTCCAAATGAAAACATTTAGCTCTTAGGGCTAAAGGAATCAAGGGATATGGGGGGAAAAGCAGGAACAGGGTACAGGGATTTTAGATGATAGACACAAAAATCAACTCAGTTATAGCCTACTCCTGCACCTATTTCATCCCGTAACGTCACCCATTCCTTCTCTCCAGAGTAGCTGCCTGTCCTGCTGAGTTACTCCAGCTTATTGTGTCTATCTTCGGTTTAAACGAGCATCTGCAGTTCCTCCTTACACACTGATTTTAGATGATCAGCCATGATCATATTGAATGGCAGTGCTGGCTCGAAGGGCAGAATGGCCTACCCCTGCACCTATTTTTCTACGTTTCTGTGTTTCTATGAAATTGAACTGGAACCCAGTATCTCAGGCTGATGAGTGATACAAACCAACACCGTTTTTTATTAATGTTGATGAATGCACTGACATTAATATTTATCGCCATTAATTTGTAAATATTAGGACTACAGTAATTGTTGTTGCTGGTAGATGGCAGTGTTTTCTGCAGTGTGGAAAAAGGTGATGTTCATTTGGGTTGCAGAGTCTTCTTGCAGCAGCAAGGGGGAGTAGCCTTAGAGCTTGGAGAAAGAAGCAGAGAGGCACAGAGACAGACAGACAAACAAGAGACATTCACAGGGCTTTTGGTTCTCACTTCACAGGAGCTGCCATGACATTTGCTTCTTGCCCCCGAAATGCACCATCAGGCAGTGGAATTGTAAAGCACAAGTGCTGAGAAGCAGAACTGGAGCAAGGGGGAGATATTGCAGCAGGGGAATATTAAGATTTTCTTCTGGTGTTTAATTTTTTTTTTTGGAAGGTGGGTGGGGGGGGTGGGGGGGGATTTCTTTTTTTTTGTACAAAAAATGGCAGCCAACTGTACTGCCAGTGCCAGCAAGACCAAAACCAAGAAGAAACACTTTGTGGCTCAGAAGGTGAAGCTGTTCAGAGCCAGTGAACCCCTGCTTAGTGTTCTCATGTGGGGGGTGAACCACACTGTAAGTAAGATCAGATCTGCCTCTTTTTTTTTTTTGCAGCAATAATTATTGATTTATCTGTGTATTTAAATATGAAAAAAAGAAGAAATTGCTTCTGCTCTTGAGGTGTTGGGGGATGCCTTAAGATTGTCTTCAACGCTTTTCTTTGCAGGGTTAAGATTGTGCATTAATTTGAACAGGATACATTTTTAATTAGAGTTTAATTTTTATTTTACATAGAATGTGATCGTTTTCTGCTGAGGGTGAGGATGTCAGCTTCCAAGAGGGAGAGAAATCTCATTCATTAATGAATGGAAAGCATAATTAGATGTTGTAAATGACCATTTTTTTTTATGGCTTTTGGTGATTTTGAATTCTTATAAAATTAATCATTTGCTTTTCTTTGTAGCAGGCAGGGAGGAAATGTGTTGAGACTTGGAAGGGGAAACGTTCAGGATTAAAAAGCAAGCAGCTTGGGCCTGGAACAGGACTTTGTTTTCAATGAGAAAAGAGAGAAAATAAATATTTAGTGATTTATTTTGAAGGGGAGGCCGAGGTTTCATCTACTGGGTTGTTTTAGGGGGAATTTGGTTGCATTTTGGCTTCCTTGAGGTGGAGTTTGTTTCTAAGCGCCTGGAAGGGGCAGAGGTTTTATTTTAGATTTATATATATTTTTTATTCCCTCGTGGTTTTGGCGCCGGGTTTTAATTTGAGTTGGGATCCGGCCTCGGCCTCTGGGGGCCCGTTAACTCCCCACAGGCCTCTCGCAGGCTTCACCGAGCATTCGTCCGTCGGTTGTTTCCCGAATCAGAACCCACCTTTTCAGGCCGTTCCTGCTGGTGCTGCGCCTCCTGTCAATTCCAGGCCGGGGGAGCCCAGCCCGGCCCGGCCCCCCTCGCCCCCTCGGTGGACGCGCTCCTCACGCGAGGCCGAGGCTTCTGCGGCCTAGGTTCCCGCCCCCTCCCCCTTCTCCTGTTAAACGCTTTAACATTTGCTCAATTACATTTTAAAATAAACTTTGCAATGGCAAAACTAGGTGATTAACAATAATTATAAATTCAATTTCTTTCAATTTTAGTCTGGTTATCCTCTTGTGTTTATAATTTTGAGACTAATGATTTCTGTAATTTCACAGTCAAAAACAGGAATTACAATTAATTGTTTCGTTTTACCTCTTGAATACGTGTGTGTTTTGACAGTAGGTATGTGTACAATAGTTTATTTCTTTGCCAGTGTCTTCCCTGTAATTCTAGGATGCCCACTGCTAAATTGATATAAAAGCCCCTTCTGAGGAAATGCACAAACTATTAGACACTCTTCAGGGTTTATGTCGATAGATATTTGTTAGCCAAGCGGTATTCACACATATTACGGCCAGTTGGTTAACCTAAATTAGCACAGGGATGGGGCTTGTATGTCTGTGTTTTTATTTTTGGTTCATGGAGGTGGCACAACAGCGCAGCAGGTAGAACCGCAGCCTCACAGCGCCAGAGACCCTCGTTCGATCCTGACCTCAGGTGCTGTCTGTGAGGAGTTTGCACGTTCTCCCATGGGTGACCACATGGGTTTCCTCCGGTCTCCTCCCACATCACAAAGATTTGTAGGTTAATTGGCCTCTGTAAATATCTCCTAGTGCGCAGGGAGTGGATGAGAAAGTGGGGTAATATAGAACTGGTGTGAATTGGTGATCGATGTGGACTTGGTGGGCTGAATGGCCTGTTTCAGACTGAAGAAGGGTCTCTACCAGAAATGTCACCCATTCCAACTCTCCTGAGATGCTGCCTGTCCTGCTGAGTTACTCCAGCATTTTGTGTCTACCTAGCTAGAGCAGTGAGCCAGCAGCTAGCTCCATTTGCTGCACTTCTGTGCCACTCATCCATACAGTTATGCAGCATAGATATGAACCATTTGGCCCACCACATCAAGCACTGAGCACCATCTATATTATTTCTATCTCCCAGCACTTGGACCGTAATTTCTTTGCCTAGTCAATTCAAGATCACTTTTAGACACTTCTCAGAATGCTGACAACAATTCTGCTTCAATTGTAGTAGCGCAGTCCAGGTAATCAACGTAGAATAGTACTCCACACCACAGGCCCTTTGGACCTCTATGCCTTTGCTGAACAAATGCCAAACTAAACTAATCTCTGCATGCAAGTGATCGATATCCCTCCATTCCCCGCATATTGATGTTTCTATCTGCAAGCTTTTTAAATGCCACTATTGTACCTGCTTCAACCAGTCTTTGTGGAAAATCTTGCCCTGCACACCTCCTTTAAATTTTCTCTCTCTGACCCTATAGCTATGCCCTCCATTATTTGACATTTCCACACATGGGAAAGAGATTCTGACTGTCTACCCAATCTCTGCCTCTCACAATTTTATAAGCTTCTATTAGGACTCTCTTCAGTCTCTGATGTTCCGGAGAAAATATTCCAAGTTTGTTCAACCACTCCTTATTGGTAATACTCTCTAATCCAGGCAGCATTCTGCTAAATCTCATCTGTACCCTATTCAAAAACCTCCACATCCTGTCTGTAATGAGGCGACCAAAACAGTACATAATACTCAAACTGTGACCTAACTAGAGTTCTGTGAAGCTGCAACATGACTTATTGCCTCTTATACTCAATGCCTCAATTGATGAAGGCAAGCATATCATATGTCTGGTTAACCACTTCATATGCTAGGGTTGCGACTTTCAGGAAACTGGTCTTGGATCCCAAGATTTCTCTATACATCAATGATGTTATGGGTCCTGCGATTTACTGCATACTGTCCTCTTAGACACAAAAAGCTGGAGTAACGCAGCGCGACAGGCAGCATCTCTAGAGAGAAGAAATGGGTAACGTTTTGTGCAGAGACCCTTCTTCAGGCTATCTTTGGTTTATACCAGCATCTGCAGTTCCTTCTTACATATATCCTCCTGCATCCGTTGCAAGCGAATAGTGAAAGGCTTGGATAGAATGGATGTGGAGAGGATATTTCCACAAGGACTAGAGGTTATAGTCTCAGAATTAAAGGACGTTCCTTTAGGAAAGAGATGAGGAGGTAATTATTTAGTCAAAGGGTGGTGAATCTGTGGAATTCTTTGCCATAGAAGGCTGTAGAGGCCAAGTCAATGGATATTTTTAAAGCACAGGTAGATTCTTGATTAGTATGGATATCAGGGGTTACGGGGAGAAGGACAGAGAATGTTGTTAGGAGAGAGAGATAAATCAGCCATGATTGAATGGCGGAGTAGACTTGATGGGCCGAATGACCTAATTCTGCCCCTATCACATGACCTTGTGGCATGATAAAACCTTCTTCACCTTTCTGAGTGGAAAAAGGTCCTCCTCAGATCCCTTGTGAAACTCTCATCCTTATTCTATGCCCTCTAGTTTAATTCACCTTTGATAAGGGGAAAAGGTTCCTGCTGTACACTTTATCTATATATCTATTTTATACCCGTTCAGATTTTTAAGAATTTTTAAAATTTGACAGTTATGTATTTTCAGTTGCCAAAAGTTCAGCCAAGGCATAAATCTTTTTATTGATGTATAGAAAATCATGAGGGACATAGATAAGTTGAATAGTCATAGTCTTTCCACTAGGGTAGTGGTGTCGAAATCAAAGATTTAAAAAGGAACTGAGGGGGAAACTTTTAGAGTGGTATGTGTATGTAACGAGCTGCCGGAGAAAATAGCAGAGGTGGGTACAATCATGAAACTTAAAGGACATTTGCATTGTTTTACAGACAAAATACCTTTGGGGAGATATGGACCAATTGCAAATACCTTTGGGGAGATATGGACCAGTTGGATTAGCTCGGTTGGGCAACTTGGTCGGCAAGGATGAGTTGGGCCGAATGACCTGTTTCGTGCTATATGACTCTATGATTTATGATCCAGGTTGGCCGAGTGTGGAGCTCACTGCCTTGTATGGACAGTGAGTGATTTTGAAAGGAATTTGGTGAGGGGAATAAATGAACAGGATAGAGTGGGGGTAGACACAAAATGCTGGAGTAACTCAACGGATCAAGCAGCATCTCTGGAGAGAAGGAATAGGTGACTTTCGGGTCTTGATCTGAAATGTCACCCATTCCTTCTCTCCAGAGATGCTGCTTGACCCTCTGAGTTACTCCAGCATTTGTGTCTACCTTCGATTTTACTGGCATCTGCTATTCTTTCTTACTACAGGATTGGATGGGGTTTGCCTTACAGCGACCGGCACTGACTCAAGGGGCTGAAACGCACCCTCCTGAACCATAATAACTTTGACTGTAAAACTGAAAAGTTGAAACCCTAAAAGAGCGAAGAGCAGAACATGTCTGAGGGGTGAACGATCTTCTTCTGGATAGTTTATCATGAGGAAGGAGATCCTTGCAGTTGGGAGACACAAGGACTTCCAGATGCTGGAATCTTGAGCAAAACGTAAAGTGCTGGAGGAACTCTGCAGGTCAGGCAGCATCTGTGGAGGGGATGGACAGATGCTGGTTTGGGTCCAACCCGAAACATTGCCTTTCCATTTGCACCACAGATGCTGCCTGACCTGCAGAGTTCCATCAGCATTTTGTGTTTTGCTTGCAATCAAGAGGTTTGTTCAGGAGTTGGACAGTAGACCTGCTGATGAATTTTAAGATATATTGAATTAATTGGATGGTGATTTTGCCGCTTTGAAAAGCAGGGCTACGCCATGAAACCCAGGCGTGTTCCAGTGGTTTGGGACGATATTTTAGATTTGAAGAATTATTGTTTCAACAGTGTTGTGTAGGAATGAACTGCCAATGCTGGTTTAAGTGGGATAGACACAAAGAGCTGGAGTAACTCAGCGGGACAAGCAGCATCTCTGGAGAGAAGGAATGGGTGACGTTTCGGATTGTGAGGCTGCTAACTTTGTGACTTCTCAGACTTCTCCTTTGTGTTCTGAATGAGTGAGTCCCCGAGCATCCAGACTAGGAAATGTACATAAACACCGGAGGAAGGATGGGAAGTGATAAGCAAATCTGGTATTTTCTCCCCCTCGCTAGCCCAACTGTGTTGCCCCCTATTGGTGCTGAGGAAGGAAGGGGTGTAGGTTTTAGGACCAGTTTGCTCCAACTAGCTGTCCATGAAACCATCTGAGGAATCAACAAAATGCTGGATATACTCAGCAGATCAAACACCATTTGTGGAGAAAGAGAAAAAAAACACCTTTCAGGTCGATGAATTTGGGAAAAGTGAAAAATTTGGCATGTTTTAAGTTCAGAGATGGGAACTAGATAGGTTCTTGCTGGATGGCATGGATATGGTGGCAAAATAACGATCCCAAAGTCGTATGGGTTTGTAGGTTAATTAGCCTCTGTAAATTTCCTCCAGTGTGCAGGGGGTGGATGCGAAAGTGGGACAACGTAGAACTAGTGTGAACGAGGGATTGATGGTCGGCATTGTGGGCTGAAGGGCCTGTTTCCATGCGGTACATTTCAATCAATCGGCGGGAATTGGATGGAGAATTAAAATGGCTGGCCATTGGAATCTCTTGGTCACCCTAGACAAAGTGGTCTGCAACGTGTTCACCCATGTGTAGGAGACCACATCGTGAACACTGACTGCATTATGCAAAATTAAAATAAGTCAAAGTGAATTGTTGATCCTAAAAGGACTATTTGTATACCCGGATGCTGAGAAGGCAAGAGTTAAAGAGAGGATGTAGCATCTCCTGCAGTTGCATGGGGAAAGAGAACTGTTATTGGTGGAGACAAAATTAAAAAAAAGAACTGGAGATATTATTTCTAAAAAGCAAAACAAGTTCAGATATTCAACATCTGCAGATTTTTGCTCTGTTGCATCATCTGTTTTCCATTCAATCTGTGTTTGAAACCGATGGGTGGGTGAATCATTGTACTTAAAGTCATAGAGTCACACAGCGAGAAAGCAGGACCTTCGGCCCAACTAGCTCATGCGAACCAAAATGCCCTATCTACACTAGCCCCACCTACTTGCATTTACCCATATCCTTCTTAAACCTTCCTATCCATGTATCCAAATGTCTTTTAAATGTTGTGATAGTGCTTGCCTCAACTACCTCCTCTGGCTGCTCGTTCCATATACGCACCACCCATTGTGTGAAGAAGATGGCTCTCAGGTTCCTGTTAAATCTTTTCCCACTCACCGTAAACCTATGTCCTCTGGTTCTTGATTTCTCTGGGTAAAAGGCTAGGTGCATTTACACTATCCCCCTCATGATCTTGTACACTTCTGTAAGACCACCCCTCTTATTCCTGCGTTCCAAGGAACCAAGGCCTGCCCAACCTAAGACTTTGAGCAGCTGAGGAAGATCTAAATATGTGTAGAGCGATGATTTAATTTGGAAGGTGCATTGTTAGAGAATAATAGATATATCTTCTTATCGAGTCCACACCCAGAGCTGAACATGCTTCTCGGCATCTGCATACAAAGGTGTCTGTCTTGTCGCTTCTTGTGCGTGGTGGTGGAAAGATTGGTGGAAACAGAGCCGCGACGTGAGCGCTCTTTCCGTGACCCCAATAGATATATGAGACCACAATATGTTTGAGACCATGGGTGGCACAGTGGTGCCGCAGTAGAGTTGCTGCATTACAACGCCAGAGACCCAGTTTGATCCTGACTACGGGTGCTTGTCTGTAAGTTTGTTTGTACGTTCTCCCCGTGACTTGCTTGGATTATTTTCTGGGATCTCCGATTTCCTCCCACACTCCAAACGTACAGGTTTGTAGGCAAATTGGCTTGGTGTAAATAGTCCCAAGTGTGGATACAGAGAAAGGTTTTTGTTTGCGTACTATCCAATTTAATCAGATAATATTCAGCATGAATACAATCAAGCCACATAGAATTCTTGAACTGAAAAGTCACTCGTTCCTTCTCTCCAGAGATGCTGCCTGTCCCGCTGAGGTACTCCAACATCTGCAGTTCCTTCCTACGCATATACAAGTACAACAGATAGAGCAAATAAAAACACACCAGTGAGCAGAATATAGTTTTTCAGCATTGTAGTGTTACAGTTCCAGAGAAAAAGTCTATTGTCGGCATTGAGATAGATTAGATGATCAAGACTGCATCCTAGCTTATGGGAGGCCTGTTCGGTAGTTTGATAGCTGAGGGGAAGAATCTGTTCCTGAGTGTGGTGGTATGTGCGTTCAAGCTTTTGTATCGTCTGTCTGACGGGAGAAGGAAGATGGAATGACCTGGGTGCAAAAAGCTTCTTGATTATGTTGGCTGGTTTGCAGACGCAGTATGAAATGCAGGCGGAATCAATGGTGGGGAAGAAGGAACTGCAGATGCTAGTTTAAACCGAAGATAGACACAAAATGCTGGAGTAACTCATCGGGTCTGACAGTATCTCTGGAGAAAAGGAATAGGTGACGTTTCGTATCAAGGTCTGAAGACGGGTCTCGACCCGAAACGTCACCTATTCCTTTTCTCTAGAGATGCCGTTTGACCCGTTGAGTTGCTCCAGCTTTCTGCGTCAACAATGGTGGGCAGACTGGTCTGTGTGATGGGTATTCATCACAGTAAATATCCATGAGAAGAACTTCCCTGCGCTGTTCCAGATTTTGCAGCTTTGATGTGCTCCTTAGAGGGCAGGCAGTTTAATGCCTTGTATTGGAAGTGTCAGACTGGCTTAGATGCTCGTGTCTCTGAGTGGGCCTTAAACCTTCGACCTTCCAACTCTGAGGTGAGAGTAAACTGAGCCAATTCTGGCATCTAAGATGCAGAAAGTGGTTTTACAGATGTATGGCAAAAAGTAGACGTGAAATGTGAATTTTATGGGTTGTGAATGTGTCAATCACAATACTAGTAACATTTTCTTTTTTGAAGTTTGGGTCAGTGATGCATGACCACGAAATTACAGTTCAGTTTAGCTCAGCAATACAGTGTGGAAACAGGCCCTTTGGCCCACCGAGCCCATGCCGACCAGTGGTCACCCGCAAACTAGTTCCATATAATCCCACTTTCGCATCCAGCACACTAGGGGCAATTTACAGAAGCCAAATTAACTTACAATAGACAATAAGTGCAGGAGTAGGCCATTTGGCCCTTCGAGCCAGCACCCCCATTCACTGTGATCTTGGCTGATCATCCACAATCAGTACCCCGTTCCTGCCTTCTCCGCATATCCCTTAACTCCGCTATCTTTAAGAGCTCTATCTTTAAGAACTCTCTTGAAAGCATCTGGAGAATTGGCCTCCACTGCCTTCTACCAAACCTGAACGTCTTTGGAATATGGGAGGAAACCGGGGCGGCCAAAGAAAAACAGGAGGATCGTGCAAACTCTGCACAGACAGCACACGTAGTCAGGTTTGAACCCGGCACTGTGAGGCTGCAGCTATACCATTGTGCCACTGTGCCGCCCGAACTAGATTTAAGAGTTGTGGATATCATTGGCTATACATGTATCTATTATGAAAGAGAGACACAAAAAGGCTGCCCCTCCGGTTCCTATTAAATCTTTACCCCCTCACCTTAAACCTATGTCCTCCGGTTCTTGAGTCCCCGATTCTGGCAAAAGACTGTGCAACAACCTTATCTAATCCGTTTACGATTTTATACACATGCTGGAGATTTGAAAGAAAAAGACCAGAAATATGTTTATGGGATATTATTAACTTCAAAGTTGTGCCCAGAAGTCGGTTGTAATGTCCCTTACAGATGAGGTACTAACGTTCTTGAACTAAGGTTGGGGTTCAGTTGACTATGTAGGAGTCTTAGACCGAAAGAGGAGTGCGATGGAGAGTGAAAGTCGCAGGTTACTGCAAGTACAATCTGTGTTTGTCCTTCCCAACCTACATTAAATAATAACCTGAATAATATAATGTAGAGTTAATAATGTGTGGTTCATTGTATCCATAGTATGAAGAGAGGTTGGAGGAGACTTATGGTCAATATAAACTTTAGTTTAGTTTATTGTCACATGTAACAAGATATGCACCTACGTGGTACAGGTTGGACAGGTACATAGATAGGACAGGTTTGGAGGGATATGGACCAAACGCAGGCAGGTGAGACTAGTGTAGCTGGAACATGTTGGCTGGTGTGTATCACTCTATGACTCTAAGGATATGGACCTAATGGGTGAAGATGGGATTCGTGTAGATCGACGTGGTCTGAAGAAGGGTCTCAACCCGAAACGCCACCAATACCTTCTCTCCAGAGATGCTGTCTGTCTCGCTGGGTTACTCCAGCATTTTGTGTCTACCTTCGACATGGCCATTGAGGGCTGAAGGGCCGACTTCTGTTCTGTACAACCACATGTGGCCTGTTATTTAGCTGAAATTCTTTTGTAAACTATGTTGATATGTGTTTCTGAAAAGCAATTTATATCAGATCTATATTTGAATTCACATTTAATTTTTAACTGACCAAACCCATTCCTCTAGTCTTAGATTGGAGGAGATCGGCTGATGGAAGTGAAATTTCTTCAGCAGTAATGTAAGCAGAATGATTCTGAAGTTCTGAATAAAAATTGATGCGTTAGTGGAAAAAGCAGCGCCAATACAGCAAATATAAAATATTAACAGAAGATGCTGTAAATAACCCAACAGGTCAGGCTGTATCTGTGGGAAGAGAAACTGAATCAATGCTTGATGTGAAACGTTAACTGTGTTTCTCTCTACTAGAAGCTGCTTGACCTGCTGAGTAGACACAAAATGCTGGAGTAACTCAGCGGGTGAGGCAGCATCTCTGGAGAGAAAGAATAGGCGATGATTCGGGTCGAGACCCTTCTTCAGAGATGGTAAGTCCGATGAAAGGTCTCGACCCGAAACGTCGCAGATTCCTTCTCTCCAGAGATGCTGCCTCACCCGCTGAGTTACTCCAGCATTTGGTGTCTACCTTTGATTTAAACCAGCGTCTGCAGTTCTTTCTTACACATGACCTGTTGAGTCACTTCTCGCTGCCTTGGCATTGTCTAGCTTGCATCAAAATCCTTCCAGTAATTGGGCGACCAGAGCTGCATGCACAGTGATGCAAGCCAACTAGACAAGTTACATTAAAGGGCGCAAAGAGCTGGAGTAACGCAGACCTCTAGTCAGGATTCAATCCAGGTCTCTGGCACTATAAGGCAGCAACTCTACCCTGGCGCCACTGTGTACCATTTTTATTGTCCTCCTCTCATATCCCTTGAATTTCTGACTCTCCCAAAAAAAAATCGACCAGTTTTATTCTTAAATATGCTCAGTGACTAAGCGTAGACGCTCTGCAGCCAATAATTACAAAGATTTACAAAGCATGTGAATCAAGAAACTTCTCCACATCTTGGTCCTAAATGTCTGATCCGTTATATTGAGTCTATGCCCTCGGATCCAGAATCGTGCACTGTCAAATCTCCAGGAAATTTGTTCTACTTCAAATAGATCACCTATTTTGCTTCAAATTTAGAGAAAATAGAATCTCATTCCGTTCCATTGATCCTTGTTTAACAACTTTATCGTGAAGAGAGTCCGTGCAATAAACCTTTAACCTGGCCTGTTGTGTGAGTAAATATATACTCATTGGCTCATTTGGATGAGATGTGAAACTGAGATGGTAAGAATGCTGAAGTGAATGTTACGAATCTCCTGAGAGTTTGCCCAGTGTCCCAAACAAGTCCCCATCTCGGTTATAAATGAAAAGTGCTGCAGTAACTCAGCGGGTCTGACAGCATTTCTGGAGAACGTGGTTTGGTGATGTGGAGGAAGGAACTCATCATCGGCGGTCACTCGAAACCAGTATGACTGTCCTCTCGTGAAGGACGCCTTTGCTTGACTTTGTTTAACGTGGGGAGACTGGTGCACAGACAGCCACCCCACGGTCCTTGACAGATCTGGGTCAGGATCCAGTGGCATGGAGTCCAAGACGACCAGTGACCTTTTCCTGCTGCAGCCTTCATCCGCCTTCCCAGCCGTTGTGAGGCTCCACAAAAGCCAGCCATCATCCTCCGCCTGTTCCACCGTTGAGGTCTTGGTTGGATTGCTCTTTGTCAGAGACCTCCCCCTCGACCTTACCGCCATGGGTGACCCTACCAGGAGCATCGCTCCAGACGGCATCGCTCTCAGGATCTCGGGTCCACACAAGCTTCTCCACCACGACAAGGTGACAATCCACGGAGAAGAGGAAAGAACTGCAGATGCTGTTTTAAAGCGAAGATAGGCACAAAAAGCTGGAGACACAAAAGGCTGCATCTCTGGAGAGAAGGAATGGGTGACGTTTGGGTGGATAGGTGATGTTTTGGGTTGGAAACCCTCTTCAGACCTTGTATCTGTTGGACTGCCTTGCTATTACAGCGATGGATGGATTTGTCTGTCGAACTGCATTGGTCGCATTGCGAAGTAATTTAAGTTGGAAGCCCTGAGGATGTGTCAAACTGACGCAATAAAGTAGGGTAAAAGTTCACCTTCTTTCTTGCCCCCCGGACAGTGACATTCAGTACAGCTCGATGCGTTCTTTGTAAGTTGATTAATTCAGTTTAGTTTTAGTTTAGAGATACAGTGCGGAAACAGGCCCTTTGTCCCACCGAGTCCGCGCCAACCAGCGATCCCCGTACACCAGCACTATCCTATACACACGAGGGACAATTTTACAATTTTACCAAAGCCAATTAATCTACGAACCTGTACGTCTTTGGAATGTGGGAGGAAACTGGAGCACCTCCATGCATGCATCACCCGTACTCAGGATCTGACCCAGGTCTCTGGTGCTGTAATCATCATAATCATAATTACTTTATTAGCCAAGTATGTTTTGCAACATATGAAGAATTTGATTTGCTATACAGTCATACCAATAAAAAGCTACAAAACACACAACATACATTTTTACATAAACATCCACCACAGTCACTCCTCACATTCCTCACTGTGATTTAAGGTGAAAAAAAGTTCAATCTCTTCCCTCCTTTGTTCTCCCGCGGTCGGGGTCCTTGAGCCTTCCGATGACGGGACGATCTTGGCTCCCGTATCCGGTGGCCGGCCCTCCGTGTAGTTCCTGCATCAGGGGGGAATCTCAGCTCCCCCACGCCGGGCGATCTACCCTGGGTCGGGGCTTGTCGAACCTCCTGGTCGAAGCAGCAACTCTAACACTGCGCTACCCCTAGTTGGTATGTAGATGTTAATTTAAGGGCCTTCCTTCTTAGAAGGGTGTAAGAGCTCCCATGACGCTATATAAAAAAGCATTGAATTCTCTACCAGGCCCTGGTGAATTTTAATCTATTACCCAATTTCACAGAGACAGAATGCCTGATTATTGACTCATTATATGCCTGGATGCCCTGCAGCAGCCTGGGGCTTGCCTGGAATGGGCACCGCTCATTATAGACTGGACTTTAGGGCACCTCTTGCATGTGGGATAAGTGGACCACTTCTGCACTTCTGTACAATTTGCTAATTGGGGATGTACTTGGGTACTGTAATACTCCACTGCACTATTTATAAGAAAATAATGTTACTGTTCGTTTGCACTTAGCACATGCAACAATAAAAGCTCCATTGAACCATTGAGCTCCATTGAGTCTGGAGTGGAGCAGTCTTGGGATTGTATACACTGGAATTTAGAAGGATGAGAGGGGATCTTATTCAAACATATAAGATTATTAAAGGATTGGACACGTTAGAGGCAGAAAACGTGTTCCCAATGTTGGGGGAGTCCAGAACCAGAGGGCGCAGTTCAAGAATAAGGGGTAGGCCACTTAGAACGGAGACGAGGAAAAACCTTTTCACCCAGTGGGTTGTGAATCTGTGGAATTCTCTGCCTCAGAAGGCGGTGGAGGCCAATTCTCTGGATGCTTTCAAGAGAGAGCTAGATAAGGCTCTTCAAGATAGCGGAGTCAAGGGATATGGGGAGAAGGCAGGAACGGGGTACTGATTGTGGATGATCAGCCGTGATCACAGTGAATGGCAGTGCTGGCAATGCACCCATTGTCTATTATTTGGATGCTCACAAACGTAATTATGAAGTTTCCATAACTGAGATGCACCTTCTCTAACAACACGTTAAGTTTCGGCAGCAGGTACGTTAAGATTAGATTTCACTTTTAAGTAGTTTATATCTTTATTGATCCACAAGCACCGAGTTTAGTGACGTATTTTGTTTAACATAATGTTACTCACTGTACGCAGGGTTCTCAGCAGGCAACCAGGCAGATAGGAGTCTGAACTATGTACGCAAGTCAGCGGAGTGCAGCCTGAGATGTTAACAGAGCTCATGTAAGAAAGATTTCCCAGACCTGGCAACGTCGCCTTGACAGGATGACATCAGAGGATTGAGATGTGAGGAAAGACTGCAGGAACTAGGGCTTTTCAGGCTCAAAATGAGGTAAACAAGAGCGAACCTTATAGTATGCATAAGACAGAAAGCTGTGTGCAACGACTAAGCACAGAACCTTCAATTGTAAGGCTGAGGCATGGTACCAAATTAAGAGGCAAAAAATCTTCCCAGTAAAGGAAGAGAGTATGTAGAGTTATACACTGTGGAAACAGGCCCTTCAGCCCAACCGTGTAGGGGAGCCCAAACGAACTGCAGATGCTGGTTTAAATCAAAGTTAGACACAAAATGTTGGCGTAACTCAGCAGAACAAGCAGCATCTCTGGAGAGACGGAATGGGTGACGTTTCGGGTCGAGACTGACGAAGATTCTCGACACAGCATTTTGTGTCTACCTTCAGTCCAACTTGTCCATGATGCCCCAATTAAGCTGGTCACATTTGGCCCATATCCCACTAAACCTGTCCATGCACCTGCCCAAGTGTTTTTTAAATGTTGTTATTGGCCCTGTCTCAGCTACTCCTCTGACAGCTCATTCCATATACCCACCTCCTTCTGTGTGAAAGGTTGCCCCTCAGGTTCCTATTAAACCTTTCCACTCTCACCTTAAACCCATGTCCTCTGGTTCATGATTCCCCTGCTCTGGATAACAGACTCGTACATTTACCTTATCAATACCCCGTACGGGAAAGAAGGAACTGCAGATGCTGGACACCGCAAATTGCTGCAGTAACTCAGCAGGTTAGTCGGCATCTGTGGAGGGAATGACTAGGCGACGTGTTGGGTCAGGTAGCTGAAATGTAGCTGGATATTGGATGAAAGGGAGGAAATTGTGTACCTGCTTTTGAAAATTGATTGAAAAATACAGCATGGAAACAGGCCCCTCCATTCACCAAGTCTATGCCGACCATTGATCACCCGTTCATACAAGTTCTATGTCATCCCATTTTCACATCCACTCCCAACACATTAGGGGCAATTTACTGAGGCCAATTAATCTACAAATCCAGACGTCCATCCATTGGGAGGAAACCAGAGGACCTGGAGGAAACCCACTTAGTCACAAGGGGGACGTGCACAATCCAAGCAGACAGCACCCAAGGTCAGGATCAAAAATGGGTCTCTGGAGCTGTGAGGCAGCAGTTCTACCAGCTGAGGTATACCAAAAATAACAGGACATTAGACGGCCATTTATCAGGGACTGGTGATTTGCATCAATGTTGTTCACCTGGATGTAACTGGCAATGCCCCCTGTCAACTCATTTTTTTTGCAAAAGGCCTGTGTCTCACTGACGTAAAGCATTCTTGAATCCACGAACGTGGTCAAAACAGTGGTCGGACCTCAAACAGCAAATGCTGAAAATATTTTACTCTTTGGAAAAGATATTTATTTACCTTCTCCTAGCTTCCCTGCAGTCTTACGTTTCCCATTTGTTGCCAGGCTTATTGATCCTGCACGCTGTGCACTGGAGCGGAGCTGAGAGCCAATTCTCCAGTGTAAAAACTCCAGCTTCACCTCTGAAACCCCCAGCAGTCTGGTGGTGGAGTGTGTGTCGAAAAATATGGTGTCAACTATCAGCAAGATATTTTGGGAAATTTGCATGAATATACTGGACTTGCTGCCGTTTAAACAGCAGAGGCCAAAATTACCATATTTACTAGTAAAATCCGGGCTATTTATAGTCACACAGCATGCAAACAGGCCCTTCTGCTCAACACCAACCAACATGCCCCATCCACACTAGGTCCCACCTGCCTGAGTTTGGCCCATATCCCTCTAAACGTGTCCTATTATAGAGTCATAGAGTCTTACAGCGAGGACAAACCCCATACAGACAACACCCACAGGTGTTGATCGAACCCTTGAACCTTTCTGGCTCTACCGCTGTGCCTCCATGCCGCCACTGAGTTCTCCCAAATGTAATTTTTTTTTAAAGTGTACATCCTGGCAGTAGAAATCTCTTGTTTCATATCTAATTCTATTATTTTTAGATGTAGTGTTGTACAACACTTTGCCTCTCAGATCTTCTTACAAGTTTGGTTAAGAACAATTGAATCATTCTGACTGTCAGCGAGTTTCACAGCAGTTGTGATAGACATTAAAGTCTGACTCATTCGTTCTCAAGATGAAATAACAATCATTCATCCTCTCGGGACAAGTGGAAGGAGTGCCTGAACAGGTAGAGAGCTGGAGCCTGGTGTTTGCTGTGGGGCTTTTACACAATACTTTGCTGGATTAAATGACCATTGCAAGACTAGACATAACCATTTTGGGTGTGGCAAAGCAAAAGAAATGGGTTTAGTTAGCAACTTGTGCAATAAGAAAAGCGTACAACTCATTTGTTCCTTTGTGTAGGAAAGAAGTGTTTTAAATCGAAGGTAGGCACAAAATAGAGCCAGCATCTCTGGAGAGAAGTAATGGGTGATGTTTCGAGTCGAGTCCCTTCTTCCTCGTGTCCGGCCAGCTCCTATATCACGTCTTTCCGGTCGGTCAGTGACGGTTGACGGTCGGTGGTTGCAGAATTGGCTACTTCAGTCAGTCACTGTGATACATTTCCTGTCGTCAGCATTGCCCGGGATGCGCCACGTGGAGGCTTCTGCTTGCATCCCTTCTTCAGACTGATCAATCTGAAGAAGAGCCTCAACCCTCAACGTCACCCATTCCTTCTCATTTGTTCCTTTTACTGTTACTTGTTGCTGGAGTAAGGTTTACTGGATTAATGGACAGGTTGCCTTGCCAGGAGAGTATAGCTTATTATTGTCATGTGTACCGAAATACAGTGAAAAGCTTTTTGTTGTAGTAATGCATTTGTGTCGCTATCAAATCAGCTATTTTTCTAATGTAAAGGCTGTGGCTTGGGTTTAAGGCACAAACTAACAAATGAGAGGCTAAATGCTATGTCCTCCCACTGATGTGAGGCCGGTCTTCTGTCATTCCTGCCCCTGAATGCAGTGAGTCAGCAGCTCATGACTGAATGTCCTTCCTGCAGGCTGTTTGCACATTCAGACGTCTGGCCAGAAGTGACTAAGTGTCCATGCATGAAATATATGAAGACAAAAAAGGCAAACAGTTGCACTGCCAACAGTTTGATCATTGTGGGCTACCTGGCGCTGGACTGAGAGTGCTATCTGCCACTTGATCCCTAGTCCATGTAGTTCTGCTATAACCCTGCTAGATAAATTGGGTGGCACTGTGGTGCAGAGGTAGAGTTGCTGCCTTGTAGCGTCAGAGACCCGGGTTTGATCCTGACTACGGGTACTGTCTGTATGGAGTTTGTACGTTCGCCCATGACCTGCGTGGGTTTTCTCCGAGATCCCCAGTTTCCTCCCACGCATCAAAAACCTACAGGTTTGTAGGTTAATTGGCCTGGTGTAATTGTAAATTGTTCCTACTGTGTGTAGGATAGTGTTAGTGATATATGCAGAGATTATATGGAAGGATATGGATCACTGCAAACAGAGTGGAGTGGATTATCTTGGCACTCTGTGTACGACACAGACATTGTGGGCTGAATAACCTGTTCCTGTTCTGTGTTCTAATTCCCAGCCACTTTCACAATATCTTGCATCTTCTTCTTCTTTTCGAGTCCATCGTGTGTCCTGTCATTATGCGTCCTGAAAAGGACGCAAGCTTCCGGCGACAATCAGTGGGTAGCCATCACTTGTCGCAATAGATGATTGATCAGCCATGATCATATTGAATGGCGGTGCTGGCTCGAAGGGCCGAATGGCCTACTCCTGCACCTATTTTCTATGTCTATGATGGTGGTAGCAGAATTAGCTCAGGCTACTTCCAGTTTCCAGCCCCACAGCATGGACGCTTCTGCCATGGGGCCAATATCTTGCACAATAATTTAGAATATAAACTTATGAATTTAAGTTTGGAAATTCAGATTATTGCCTGTATTGTTAACTGTCTGAAGAAGGGTCCCGACCCAAAACGTCACATATTCTTTATTTCCAGAGATGCTGCCTGACTCGCTGAGTTACTCCAGCATTTTTTGTCAATCTTTTTGCTAATTGAGGAACTTGTTGAAAGAACAGATGGGACTGTGACTTGATGATTCTGCCTCTGGTTCTGGCTCCAGGTGTATGAACTTTAATTAGTTGATTTCATAAAGCTATTCACGTGTGACGGAGCAGGGAAAGAGCAGCCACCAGATCGGTCTTGCAGAGAGCTGGCTCAAAGTCATTGAGCTGAATTGCCGCCTCCTCTTAAGCAACTCTTCTGTGATTCTGAATGTAATGTGAAATGGCTTTTAGTTTAGAAATGCAGCGTGGAAACAGGCACCGCACACTAACGTTATCCTGCACACACTAGAGACAATTTACATTTATACCAAGCCAAGTACCCTAGAAAACTGTACTTTTTTGGAGTGTGGGAGGAAAGCGGAGATCCTGGAGAAAACCCACGGGGAGAACGTACAAACTCCATACAGACAGCACCCGTAGTCCTGATCGAACCTTGGTCTCTGGCGCCCTAAGGCAGCAACTCTACCGCTGCGCCACTGTGTCACATGTACCGAGGTACAAGTGAAAAGCTTGTTGTGATGGGGGGTATCTGATGATGCTGGCTACCTTTTTTGAGGCAGCGACTCCAGTAGATCCTTTCGATTGTGGGGAGAACAGTCCCCATGATGGACTGGGCAGTGTTCACCAGCTTTTGCAATCTTCTTTGTTCCTGAGCTTTGAGTTCTTTGAGTTCGCGAACCAGGCCCTAGTGCATCCAGTACCTTTGCTCTTTACTCTACGCCTGTGGAAGTTCAAGAGGGTATTTGTTGACATACCAAACCTGATAGGCTTTTTTTGTGAATGTTAACGGGACTGTCCCACTGTACGAGGTAAATCAAGAGTTTTCCCGAGTTTTCCCCTGATTCGAACTCGGAGAATGTCCGTAGCGGGTCCGTAGGAGTTCGTGAATGTTCCGTGGCGGCTCGTACGAGTAACGGTAGGTACTCGGGAAATCCGGTAAACTCGTGATGGTTTTTCAACGTTGTGAAAAATGTCCACGAGTAAAAAAATACTCGTGATGAAAAAACTCGTGATGTTCACTTTTTACTCGTACGAGCCGCTACGGGACATCCACGAACTCCTACGGACCCGCTACGGACATTCTCCGCGTTTGAATCAGGGGAAAACTCGGGAGAACTCTTGAATTACCTCGTACAGTGGGACAGGCCCTTTAGTTGTTCAACCGCAGGCTGATGTGTTATTTGAACACATTTACAACCTGAATTTTCGGTTTTGGGGCCTAGAGCATTGTCTGTCAATGATTTGCTTTGAGAAACATTGCTTCAGGCTCTTGATTTCTTTCGAGAATTATAATGCAAAGTGAATCATACATTTAGACGGAACAAACACAAAAATGTATTTCTATGCATCCAGAAATCTATCCTAGCTAGGGATGCTGTATACAGCCAAGTCCCATACTTCTCTGTTCAAAAACAAAGCTACTTGACCTTTTTTGTTTTGCCCTTGACAATTCAAGATGAATGCATCCTGGCAGATTTACCAACATTTAAAGGATCAAGTTTCATTGAAGTTCAAAGATTGTACATTTTTTTCAATAAGGAGCCCATTTAGCCCAATACACCCGCTCTCCAAAAGTGTTACACATTCCGATAATGTGTGCAGGCTTTACTGAATTAGAGCCATACAGCGTGGAAACAGGCCCTTCGGCCCAGCTTGCCCACGCCGTCCAACATGCCCTATCTACACTAGCCCAATCTGCCTGCTTTAAGCCCATTTCCCTCTAAACCTGTCCTATCTGTGTACCTGTCCAATTGTTTCTTAAACATTGTTATAGTAACTACCTCCTCCAGCAGCTCTTTCCTTATACCTAACACCCTTTGTGTAGAAAATTGGCACTGATAAAAGATAACCATGATATTATTGATAAGAATGACTGCATGCTCTATTCTTGCTTCTATTTCTTATCTGCTCGTGAATAGTCTTGCTCCCATTCCCTGTGCTCCAGTGTGCACGAACATCCATCATCGGTACATGATTTTCATATTCAGGCAGGAGACACAAGGGATGTTTAACTCAAAAGTATTTTGAGTTTGGTTACACACAACATTCCGACTGCTCAATCTTGATACATTGCTACTGAAATAACACTGAATTTGACACGTGGGTGCAGTGGTAGAATCCTGACTAATCCCGGGTTTAATCCTGACTAAGGATGTTGTCTGCATGGAGTTTGTACATTCTCCCTGTGACCGTGTGGGTTTTCTCCAGGTGCTCAGGTTTCCCCCCACACTCCAATGAAGTGCAGATTTGTAGATGAATTGGATTAGTAAATTCAAAATTCAAGATTCAAGAGAGTTTATTGTCACGTCCCAGATAGGACAATGAAATTCTTGCTTTGCTTCAGCACAACAGTATATAGTAGGCATGAATACAGAACAGATCAGTGTGTCCATATACTATTATATAAGTATATACACACATGAATAAATAAACTGATAAGGTGCAAATAAAAGAGATATTGGGCTATTAATGTTCAGAGTTTTGTTTCATTTAAGTTTAATAGCCTGATGGCTGTGGGGAAGTAACTATTCCTGAACCTGGTTGTTGCACTCTTCAGGCCCCTGTACCTTCTACCTGAAGGTAGCGGGGAGATGAATGTGTGGCCAGGATGGTGTGGGTGCTTGATGATGCTGCCAGCCTTTTTGAGGCAGCGACTGCGATAGATCCTCGATGGTAGGGAGGTCACAGCCGATGATGGACTGGGCAGCGTTTACTACCTTTTGTAGCCTTTTCCACTCCTGGGCGCTCAAGTTGCCGAACCAAGCCACGATGCAAATGGTCAACATGCAAAAATGTAAATTATCCCTGGTGTGTATAGGATAGTGTTAGTGTAGGGGTGATTGCTGGTCGACGCGGACTCGATGGGCCGAAGGGCCTGTTTCTGCGCTGTATATCTAAACTAACCTAAAAAAAAATGCATAAGAAAGAACTGCAGATGCTGGAAAAATCAAAGGTAGACAAAAATGCTGGAGAAACTCAGCGGATGAGGCAGCATCTATGGAGCGAAGGAATATGATGCTGCCTCACCTGCGTAGCTTCTCCAGCATTTTTGTCTACCTAACAAATAAATGTAGTTTCTCCGACCTTACTTGTATTGCTTTGCGTCCTACAATCTTCATTCTTCTTTAAAATTCCAGCAGCTTTCCAGCCAACCCAGTCCACCGATTTTAAACAGTGGAACTAACACGTCTTGCCATGAAAGTGAATTTACAGTATTAACTGTTTCCTTTGCAGATCAATGAACTGAGTCATGTTCAGATTCCTGTTATGTTGATGCCAGATGACTTCAAAGCCTTCAGCAAGATAAAAGTGGACAATCACCTTTTTAACAAGTAGGTGAACGGTGATTTTCATAGTTTAATCGTGTAGATAAAAATGGGAGATACCCTCAGATTTAATGATTTGAACCGGCTGTACTGGGACTATTAAACCTTAATATATAAAGTATACCCAGAAAAATCGCTTTGAACTTTATTTCATTGAGCTCAGAAAGATCTGCAAAGCATAAGGTTTTCTAATATATCAAATTAACTGAAATGAACTGGTGTTTTTTTCTTTTAGCTCACGATCTGTGCCATTTGGATTTGGTTTGTGTTGTTTAAATTTAAATTACTTTTCAATGCCCTTGAGTGGTATGGTCAGCATTATCCCTACGATCCTGATCCCTTATCGTGTTCCCACAGCAAAGTATAGAGACTGGGGGAGGAAAGGATAGAGTCAAAACACTTGGTTGAAATGAGGCAGGAAAAGAATTGGTGAGCTGATCCTATCCAAGGGCGGCACGGTGGCACAGCGGTAGAGTTACCGCCTTACAGCGCCAGAGACCCGGGTTCCATCCTGACTAAAGATCCTATAGCGGAGCTAGACCACTCCTGCTAAATGCAATGGGCTGACGTGTAGTACGCAACAGAACGGAACGTGGGCCTTTTTTTCATCCATTTCCGTAACCTGATCCGACCCGACCCGACCCACAGTGTAATCAACGTTGCGGGGAAACAGTTTGTGTTAATAAATTAAAATTCTGAAATCGAGGAGAAGATTTTTACCAAATAACCTTTATTTTTACGAGGATGTTTCCGTGACCGGCATCCGGCTCCGCACTGGTTATCTTTGCTCCGCTATGGGATCTTTGCTGTCTGTACGGAGTTTGTACGTTCTCTCTGTAACCGCCTGGGTTTTCCCCGGGTGGTCCGGGTTCCTCCCACATTCTAAAGACACGCATGTTTATAGGTTAACAGGCTTCGGTAAAAATATCCTCGTGTACAGGATAGTGCAAGTGTACGGGGTGATCGCTGGCCGGCACGGACTCGGTGTATTTTCCGCGCTGTATTTCTAAACTAAACTTAACTATTCAAAAGAAACTACAAGACCTGTAGTGACTGAGTTGCTGCGAAATAATTCATCCCAGATACAGCAAAAAAATTTGAATTAACTAAAGGGCCTGTCCCACTAGGCGATTTTTTTTTTTTAGGCGACTACGACAATGGACTTCACCGAAGTCAGCACCGGCGACAATCTACGACACCTGGCGATAACCAACGACAGCACCTACGTCAGGAGACGACAGGCTACGACAAGTCCACGGTCGCCGAAACGTTTTGAACATTTCAAAATCCAGTGGCAACCAAAACAACGCTACGACTTTTTGGGCGACTGAGGAGACTACTCACGACCATACAGGCAACACCTAGTTGCCGGCAGTCGCCTAAAAAAAATCGTCTTAGTGGGATAGGGCCTTCAGTTTCTCTAGTTTGCTATTTTACTCAAGGGTAAATGATTTCTGCAGGGAGAGATGCCTTAAGCATATAGGACACTTGTGTTTTGTCAAAAAAAAATGGTTTTAAAAAATACAGTTTGAAGCAACCGTTGATTATCTTTTTTTGTAGGGAGAATCTCCCAAGTCGTTTCAAATTTAAGGAGTATTGTCCGATGGTTTTTAGGAATCTGCGTGAGAGATTTTGCATTGATGATCAGGATTACCAGGTTAGTTTATTTTCACTATCTTCAGATGTAAAGGCACATGATTTCTTTATAATTCATCAATGTGTCCTTTTCATTTTTAAATTGGATTCCAGGACTTGTTCAAGTTCTGAAATTTAAGACTGAAAGGAGCCGATTTGTGTGAAGCCTAGGCCACGCATCCCTGTTTGTGATTTGCATTGGGATGGGCCACAAAAGCACGTTCCATTTGACTCGTGGAATAATTTCTTCCCCCCTGTTATCAGAGTTCCGAACAGTCCTTCCACAAGCTAGCGTTCCGTCACGATTCTCCAACCTGTCTCACCGCGTACATTTGACTTGTTCTGGAGTGAAGGAATGGGCGACGTTTCGGATCTAGACTCTTCTTCAGGCGCCCATTCCTTCTCTCCAGAGATGATGCCTCACCCGCTGAGTTACTCCAGCATTTTGCGTCTACCATCGATTTAAACCAGCATCTGCAGTTCTTTCTTACACATTTGACTTTGTCTCTGAAACTATTATGCTACAATGCTGAGAACTATATTCTACACTCTGAAAGAATGTATCTGAAGAAGGATCCCGACCTGAAACATCACCCATCCATTTTGTCTAGAGATGCTGCCTGACCCACTGAGTTACTCCAAAAGTTTGTGTCCATCTTCTGCGCTCTGGTTTCTTTCTCTACGCTCTATCTTTTATTGCATTCATGTATAGTATATTCTGATTTCACTGGAAATATTTTTCACGCAAATAAAAGCTCTTCGCTGTACCCTGTACTTTCTCTGCCTTAAAAATATCCACTCACTGCCTCCACCACCTTCTGTGGCAAAGAATTTCACAGATTCACCTCCTTCTGACATTTCTCCTCATCTCTTTTAATTCTGAGGCTGTGACCTCTAGTTCTAGACTCTTCCACTAGTGGAAACATCCTCTCCACATTCACTCTATCCAGGCCTTTCACTATTCTGTATGTTTCAATGACGTCCCGTCCCCCCCTCATTCTTCTAAACTCCAGCGAGTACAGGCCCTGTGCCATCAAACGCTCATCGGAGGTTAACCAACTCATTCCTGGGATCATCCGCACTATCCAGGCCTTTCACTATTTGGAAAGTTTCAAATGTATGAAAGTGAGACACACGGAGCAAAATGGGATGCACGTGTGTCCATCCGATATCTCCCCTGGACTGATCCCTGCTGGAGGACCAGTACGGAGGACTAATTGCCAGGAACCGCTGCCCAGTGACTCAATCTGCTCGAACCAGAGTGAGGTGGGTCTGATAATCCTGGGCTCGGGCACCAGCAGCATCCAACAACAGGGCAGTCACTCTCCAGCGTGAGCCATGCCTTCAAAGAAGCTAATGAGGAAATGGCCACGGCAGCAGGAGACTTGACCTTTGCAAAAGGCTGTGACTAAAAAGGTTGTCCACACTCTGCAACTTCATCACAGTGTAGAGAGGAATCATAGTATACTAGAGCAAAGGGGGGGGGGACATCAAACCCGAGCTAACTCTGTTGAGAGGCAATGTGAATAATCCCATTCTTTGACACTTCCCTCATTTCACAATATATCTTTGTTTGGCTTCAGGTACTGATTCTGTTCCACTTTGAAAGTTGCTGCTGAATATGATTTTATCTGAGTGGTGGTACATTGCAAGCATTCAATCTGTGTAACTCTATCTGTGCCCGGTGGATGGCTCGATTGTAAACATGTATTGTCTTTCTGCTGACTGGATAACATGCAACAAAAGCTTTACACTGTACCTCGCTACACGTGACAATAAACTAAACTTCACTAAATTAAACCAAATTACACAAGACTGTATTAATTGTTATTCCCTTACCATGTGCACTGTAAAGGGCCTGTCCCACCTATGCGATTTTTTTCGGCGACTTGCCCGGCACCCTTCATAGTCGCAGCAGGTCACCGAGCATTTTCAACATGTTGAAAATCCAGCGGCGACCAGAACAAGGTACGACTCTTTGGGCGACTACTCACGACACGTTATGTGTCGACGTGTCGTGGGGTGACACCTGTATGGTCGTAAGTAGTCGCCCAAAGAGTCGTACCTTTTTCTGGTCGCCGCTGGATTTTCAACATGTCCAAAATTTTCGGAGACCTGCTGCGACTATGACGGGAACAGGGCAAGTCGCCGAAAAAAGCCGCAACTCTGTGTGAAAATGTGTTTCCTCGTCTCAGTTCTAACAGGCTTACCCCTTATTCTTAAACTGTGGCCCCTGGTTCTGGACTCCCCCAACATCGGAAACATGTTGAAGATACAAAGAAGTTCATATGCAGGAATGAGTGAAATACAAAGTCCTGGAGTAACTCAGCGGGTCAGCTAGCATCTATGGAGGACGTGGATAGGTGACGTTTCAGGTCGGGACCCCTCTTCAGATTGCATTTTGTTGCCTCTGTTCTGATATACGGCAGCATTGCAGGTCTGGATTTTTCATTGCGTATTCATTGATTGAAAGATTCAGCGTGGAACCAGGTCCATTAGCCCACCGAGCCTACGCCAACCTGTCCACACTAGTTCTATGTTATCCATTTCCATATCCGCTCCCTACACATTAGGGGTAATTTACATAGGCCACTCAACCGGGAAACCAGGGATGTCTTTGGGATGTGGGAGGAAACCGGAGCACCCAGAGGAATCCAACATGGTCACGGAGAATGTGCAAACTCCCCACAGAGAGAACGGAGATCAGGATGGTAACTGGCTTGTACTTGTTTCTGGGCGCTCTAAGGCAGCAGCTCCACCAGCTGTACCACTGTGCCGCCCCCATTCCTAGTTGATTTGCAAAGGCAAGACACTTACTTTGAAGTGCTGTGGTTTTTGTTTGATTCTTTGTAGTGATCAGGCTGGTTGCTTCAGACGAGAATAAAGAGTTGACCACATTGGTGCGTGCAAGTCCGTGCAAGGTGCCAGGTCTTCTTCCCCAAGAGTCATGAGTCAGTCGAGAGTTTCGGCAAAAACATGACAGTTTCATAGTGATTAATAACGTTTATTTTGTTGGTATTTAAAAATTCTGGTCAAAGTAAGATGTAATAGGCCATGTGTAGTGAAAACATTTCCACTTATGGGGAAGACCAAAGCTTTGGTTCTGGTAGTCACCAAAAAATCTCAGGGAGTTGAGGGGAAATGTTGCTAGAACCTAGAATGCGGAACTTGCTATTGCATGGAGAAGTTGTGGTGAACGGTATAAATGCATTTAAGGGGAAGTTCAAAGTGCACAAGAGGGAGAAGGAAATAGATGGGGGAAGACAAAGAGGGAATAATACATTCTGGTGTAAATCATCTAGCCCAGGGGCCTGCTTCTGTGAAGTAAACTCAGTCTAATTATAGGTGAGGTCTTGCTCTGATGTTGGGTACATCCGTCAATGAGAAATTGGTTCATTAAATCAAATTCTTGAGCCGGAATCATCTGAAATTCGGAATCATCTGAACTAAAATCAATGTAATGAGGAGAATGTACAAACTCCGTACAGGCAGCAACCGTGGTCAGGTTCGAACCCGGGTCTCTGGTGCTGTAAAGCCCCTGTCCCACAGGAAACCTGAATGGAAACCTCTGGTGACCTTGCGCCCCACCCAAGGTTTTCGTGAGGTTCCCGGAGGTTTTGGTCACTCTCCCTAATGGTCGAAAGTGGTTTCCGTGCAGTTGAGGCTTCTATGTTCCTGCGATTATTTCAACAAATTCAAAACCGGCCTCGACTAAAAGTAGGTTGCCGTTTGGTCAAAGCCAGTGGAGTGGGGTTGCTATTTACCTACAGGCAGTTGAAGGCCATCTCCTTCGCTGACCGGCCATTTTGATTGGCTCATTGGAGTTTTCAGCAAAGATCCTGTAGGATCTTTTGTTCTCAGGACCTAGAAGATCCGCCGGAAGGTAAAATGCTCGCTAACTTTATTAAACTTCTTAAAACTGTCTCCACTCCTTCTCCCCCCCCTTCCCTCTCCCTTTCTTCCCCCTTCTCTCCCATTTCTCTCCCCCCTTCTTTCTGTCCTTCTCTCTCCCCTTCTCTCTCCCCTTCTCTCTCCCCTTCTCTCTCCCCTTCTCTCTCCCCTTCTCTCTACCATTCTCTCTCTCCCTCCCGCGCTCTGTAAAGGACTTACCGTGCTCTGTGGCAGCTGTTAACCTTCCTCTTCCACGCACAGACAGCGTTCCTCCGCTGTCCCTGGCCCCCACCTTCGCGATGTGTGTGTGTGTGTGCGGTCGGTAGCAAAGATCTTGTAGGATCTTTGGTCAGTAGATGCAGCTCACGCTTCGGTGGAAGCTTTCCAGGCAAGTGACCAAAACCTCTGGCGACTCATGGAAACCTTGGGTGGGGCGCAAGGTCACCAGAGGGTTCCGTTCAGGTTTCCTAAGTGGGACAGGGGCATAAGGCGGCAACTCTACCGCTGTGTCACCGTGCCGACCTAAACTTGCTTGGTCTAATCTCACATCAGCTCCTGAACCTGTGATGTCTGCACCGAGAGTGAGGGGACTGTGAGGGCAGATGTGTTGACCAAGTCATTCAGGATCCCAACTTGGAGATATCGTACTATTCCTTCTTTTGCCAGTGGTCTAAATCCATCAACATGGTGGGAGAACCTTCGATGGAAGGACTGCATCATTTTAAGAATACAGATCACTGCCCAGCCTGGTGGTCAGATAGAAGTACAATCTGTAAAAGAAGTAACAAAATATGACGTGAATTTATAGGTGCAGATATAAAAAGTGGTATTTTAAATGTAACCATAAGGTAAGATTTTTGATTGATTGAAAGAAACAACATGGAAACAGACGGCACCTCATGTTTCGTTTGGGCAGCTTACAACCAAGCGGTATGAATATTGATTTCTCTAATTTCAAGGAACCCTTGCATTCAATCTCAGTTCCTCCACCAGCCTAGTCTTGCTAGCTTCACTGTTAGTATCCCTTCATTATCAGCTCTTCAGCAGCCAACAATGTACCATTGTGGGCTCCACCTTTCCTGAGCCATCGGTGCTGGCTCTGATTTGCTCTGTACCTTTTCATACCTCTAGTTTCCCTCTCTCCCGACTCTCAGTCTGAAGAAGGGCCTCGACCCGAAACGTCACCTATTCCTTTTCTCCAGTGATGCTGCCTGACCCGCTGAGTTTCTCCAGCAGGAACTGTGTCTATCTTCAGTGTAAACCAGCATCTGTAGTTCCTCCTACACATCTTCTCTTTGCACCGGTTCATCCCTCTTTCACATCCACTCCCTACACTAGGGGCAATTTACAAACCGCCAATTAATTTACAAACCTGCACGTCGTGGCAGGAAACCGGAGCACCCGGAGGAAACCCACGCGGTCACAGGGAGAACGTGCAAATTCCACACAGACACCTCCTGAGGTCGGGATCGAACCCTGGTCTCCGGCGCTGTGAGGCAGTGGCTCTACCCGCTGCGCCGCGCTGGGCGGAGATCTGTATCACGGAGATCTGGACGCGCTAGATGCAGGAAAAATGTTCCCAATGTTGGGCGAGTCCATAACCAGGGGCCGCAGTCTTAGGATAAAGGGGAGGTCATTTAAGACTGAGGTGAGAAAAAACGTTTTCACCCAGAGAGTTGTGAATTTGTGGAATTCCCTGCCACAGAGGGCAGTGGAGGCCAAGTCACTGGATGGATTTAAGAGAGAGTTAGATAGAGCTCTAGGGGCTAGTAGAGTCAAGGGATATAGGGAGAAGGCAGGCACGGGTTATTGATAGTGGGACGATCAGTCATGATCACAATAAATGGCGGTGCAGGCTCGAAGGGCCAAATGGCCCCCTCCTGCACCTATTTTCTATGTATGGCAGCATTGAATATTGTGTGTGTGTTGTTGGGAGGGGAGGGGAGGGGATGGGGGACG
Organism: Raja brachyura; assembly: GCA_963514005.1. The sequence goes on along the minus strand of OY740812.1, from coordinate 4,230,492 downwards.
GGGAAGGGAAGGTGAACTGAACGTCGCTGAGGCACAAGCTCTGCAGGATGTTTGGCTTTTGTGTTCTTGAGACTTGGCACCGGGCCGGGCATTCATTGAACAAACGCTGCTGAAAGCTGCCACAAACAGTGTAACAGCTGACTGGGAGAAAGCAGCCTGAAGATAAATGCTCTTGTTGACCAGCCTTGTTTCCAAGTTCAGATCCTGGTACGGGTGTGAGCTTGGATAAACGGCCAAGTACTCTGCAGGGCCACATTCTTTAGTCTGTGGTCTGAGCTTCTTTCTACTCGAAACAAAGAGTTGCACAACACAATTCACTGGCTTTGGAGACTAAAGGGCCTGTTCCTATGCGGCATAGTTCTGTGCTCTGAGGACGTACTTGGTTCGGTGTACTACATACCACTCCCATAACAGTTCTCAATCATTCTTTAATCTCCAGGCAGACAGCCCATTTGGACAAAGAGTTGGCGTCAAGGGCAGTAGCCGGCCTCGCTGCCTCCTGTGGACTGAGGATTTATCTCCTCTCCAGAGGCCTGTGTAATCACCATGGCTTCTGGCAAATTTGACTCTGTTGATTTCAGTGAGGACCCCCTTTGACCCTCTCATCCTGTCTCACTAACATTACGTACTTGCACTCTCTTCTCTACATACCTGCAAGGCTGCAACCATTTTTAAATACAGGCATGTCGTGTTTTACGCATGCTTGATTTCCGCATTTTTAAAATAATGCGCTTGTCTAATTGGTATTGATATTGGTGCTTTATGTGTCACAGGTACTGAGGTACAGTGAAATTAATTTTTGTATACTGCACAGCACAAGTATCACTATGCATAAGCACTTAGATACATATTGGATAAGCATCTCAGAGATGCAGTACAAGTGTATAGTAGCAGTGCACTGGGGCAGAATGTAGGGTCATGTTGGATGGAACTGCAGGTGCTGGTTTACACGGAAGATAGACACAAAATGTTAGGGGTAAAACTCAGCGGGACAGGCAGCATCTCTGGAGAGAAGGAATGGGAGAGAAGGAAGGTCTGAAGGAGGGTCTCGATGTGAAATGTCACCCATTCCTTCTATGCAGAGATGCTGCCTGTCCCGCTAAGTCGTTCTTCAGCATAGAGTCGCCATTCTGGCACCATTTCCAAGTCCCAGTTGTTGTAAGTGCAATTGCTACCGAAGTTTAAACTACGCGGTTCTATTTTCGGAATAACGCTCTCAAAGTTACACCTGGAACCACGTGGCAGTGTAGTCGTGCATGATGCCTGGCATACATTTGATTTACGCACTTTTTGATGTACACGTTGCTTTTCAATGATGAGGAAAAACTTTTTCCAGAGAGTTGTGAACCTGCGGCATTCTCTGCCACAGAAGGCAGTGGAGGCCAATTCACTGGATGTTTTCATGAGAGAGTTAGATTTAGCTCTTGGGGCTAACGGAATCAAGAGATATGGGGAAAATGTGGGAACGGGATACTGATTGTGATGATCAGCCATGATCATATTGAATGGCGGGCGCTGGCTCGAGGGGCCGAATGGCCTACGCCTGCACCTATTTTCTATGGTTCTATGTTTCTAAATGCGTAACCCGCAATGGCGTAAAACGCAAGGTGCCTGTACTGGAACTGTTTTTTTCTGAACATTTTAAAAGATTCCCACAGATCTTTAAATAATGGTTGTGGTAAGCCGTCGATATTTATTTCCATGCATTTGGCTTACAGAAACCTTCAGTGCCTTTAACGATACCCACAGCTACGTTAAACATCAACTACTAATGCCTCTGGCATGTAAGCACTTGCTGTAAAAAATGAACCAATCTCCTTAGTTGCGGGAACCTGGTTCCCAGTTTCACAGTAACAATACTTAAAATGTTGATTTAAATCATCTGAGTGCACAGCAGAAACTTTAATTCAAGCAGTTTGTTCTGTTGTATTAAACCGCATTATTAATAATTGAGAGGCAGGTTCCAGAGCTCGGGAGTGCGGCTCGGATTGATCAGCAAGTGTGTCCACATGTGAGATACATTAGCAGCTGAGATGTAATGCACCTTGACACACAAGGGACTGCCAGTGCTGGAATCTTTAGCGCAAAACAGACCTCTGTAGGAACTCCAAGATCGACCCTGTGTGCCTGGGTCCTGGACTTTCTCTCCGCCAGGCCCCAGGTTGTCAAGATGGGAAGAAATACATCGAACACCCCCACCCTGAACACAGGATCCCCCCCAGGGTTGTGTCCTCAGCCCCCTACTGTACTCCCTGTATACACCATATAACCATATAACAATTACAGCACGGAAACAGGCCTTCTCAGCTCTTCCAGTCCGTGCCGACCATTTATTTTCCCCTAGTCCCATCTACCTGCACTCAGACCATACCCCTCCATTCCCTTCCCGTCCATATACCTATCCACTTTACTTTTAAATGTTAAAATCGGTCCTGCCTCCACCACTTCTGCTGGAAGATCATTCCACACAGCCACCACTCTCTAAGTAAAGAAGTTCCCCCTCATGTTACCCCTAAACTTCTGTCCCTTAATTCTCATGTCATGCCCTCTTGTTTGAATCTTCCCTACCCTCAATGGGAAAAGCTTATCCACGTCAACTCTGTCTATCCCTTTCATCATTTTAAAGACCTCAATCAAGTCCCCCCTTTACCTTCTGCGCTCCAAAGAATAAAGACCCAACTTGTTCAACCTGACTGTGACTGTGTGGCCAGGTTCAGCTCCAACTCTACAATCAAGTTTGCTGATGACACTGTGGTGGTGGGCCTGATCTCCGATAACGACGAGAAGGCCTACCGGGAGGAGGTGGCTGATCTGGCACTCTGGTGTCAGGACAACAGCCTCCTCTTGAATGTCATAAAAACTAAGGAGCTGATTGTGGACTTTAGAAGGGCTCAACATCCGAGGACGTACACGCCACTGGAGATAAATGGGACTACTGTGGATAGGGTGAGCTGCTTTAAATACCTGGGAGTCCACATCACAGACATCGCACGCTGCTGCACTCGTGAGTAAGGCAAGGCAGCGCCTTTACCACCTCAGGTAACTGAGGAAATTCAGAGTCTCTGAGGATCCTTCAGTGCTTCTACTCAGGTGCTGTAGAAAGCATCTTGTCCGGCAACATCACAAACTGGTTTGGGAACTGCTCTGCCCAGGACAAGAAGGCTCTGTAGAGAGCAGTGCGTTCGGCCGAACGCACTATGGGAACTACACTCGCCCCCTGCAGGACCAATACACCAGGAGGTGCAGTTCCAGAGCCAGCAACATCATGGGGGACCCCTACCACCCCAGCAGCGGACTGTTCCAGCTGCTACGGTCAGGCAAACGCCTCCACTGTCATGCTGTGAAAACAGAGAGGATGAGACGGAGTTTCTTCCTACAGGCCATTAGGACTGTAAACTCTTATCTCACCAGCGACTAATCTACTGTACCAATATACTGTGTCTTTCTAAAATTGTAGTATTTTTTCTTATATGTAAATACTGATTCTGTTCTATTCTGTTCTGTAGTGTTTGCACAATCCGCAGACATTGCCACTTTCATTTCACTGCACATCTTGTATGTGTATGTGACAATTAAAACTTGACTTGACTTGACAAGCTGGAGTAACTCAGCAGAACAGGCAGAACTTAGAGACCCGAAACGTCACCCATTCCTTCTCTCCAGAGATGCTGCCTGTCCCGCTGAGTTACCCCAGCTTTTTGCGTCTACTTCGGTTTAAATCTGCATCTGCAGTTCTTTCCTACACACTCTGTCGGAACTCAGCGGGTCAGGCAGCTTCTGTGGAGGGAAATGGACAGACGACATTTCAAGTTGGGCTGAAGAAGGATACTGAGTCAAAAACGTCTCCTGTCCATTCCCCTCCACAGATGCTGCCTGACCCGCTGAGTTCCTCGAGCTATCTGTTTGTTCTGGTATGGTAACCTTTTCCACTAGACCACTGTGGCAAAATTCCACAAAGACCCCTTGATGTTGCGGGCAGATGGTTGAATGTTGCGCAGAAGATAAATTGGCAGATGTACTCCGCGGGTCAGGCAGCAACTGTGGAGGGAATAGACAGATGATGTTTCAGGTCGGGACCTTCTTCAGTCCTAGCCCGAAACGCTGCCTGCCCATATACCTCCACAAATGTTCCAGGGCCTGCTGAGTTGCTCCAGCACTTTGTGTTTTGAATGAATGAATAAGTTTATTGGCCAAGTATTCACATACAAGGAACTTTCCTTGGTACTCCATCCGCAAGTGACAACACAGCGACAGTTAGGAATGACACACAAAACATTCAACATTAATAATAAAACATTATTGATTAAAGTTGCGAGAGGAACTCCATGGGTCAGTCAACATCTGTGGAGGCAGAAGGATCGCCAATGTTCTGGTCAAGGCCACACATCAGGTCTGAGAGTGTAAAAAGGAGTTATGACATCCGGTGGCGCTGTTACTGGCTGCCTCCACCCACAGTCTGGCTGTTTTTTGTTTTTTTGTTATGTTTAAAGTATGTTTTTTTAGTTTTTTTCAGTATTTTATGTGGGGGGAGAGGGTATGGTAAGGGGGAACCATCCTTCAGTCGCTTCCTGACGAGGATGCGACTATTACCTTGAGTCACGCCCTCGCCCCCCTCCTCACGGCCTACTGACTGGATTGGCGCTGCCTTTCCTGCCGGGACCGGACCAGAGCTTCAGCAGCGGCGGCGAGGTGCTGGAAACATCGCGGAGCGGGCGAGTCCTTATCTGGCATCGCCGTTTGGAGCTCCGGAGTGTTGGGCTGCTGCTCCAACATCGCGGAGCTCCCAATGCGGGTGGCGCTGACCTCCTGGGAGCCTTTGCTGGGGGACGCCAGCGCAAATCTCCGCCCAGCGCGGCCTGCGGACATCGAGAGCTGCGGACTCCGGTGGAATGTGGCCAATTCAGATGTCCAGGCCGCTGAGGATGTTCTCCCGTTCGACGTTGGGGGTTCCATCGTTCCCGGCGAGAGGGCCTGAACATCGGGCCGCCCGTTGCGGCGACTACGGGGTGCTCCGGAGGCCTCGACCACGGGTGAACGTTGGGGAACATCGGCGAGGAGGTTGACTGGACTTTGGTTCCTTTCCTTACAGTGGGGAACTTTGGTGCCGCTGTGGGGATGTTTGTGTTGTGGACTACTATGTTCTGACTTTTTGTGTTTTTTTAAATTATTTGTATCACTAAGGGAAAAATAATTTTGTTGTCTCTTAATTGAAGACAATGACAATAAATTAAATCAAATCAAATCAAAGGAGGTGATGAGGCGGGATGGGGCTGGAGCTGACATGTGATGGGTGGATCCAAGTGAGATCAGGTTCAAGGGCAGCGTTAACCCAGAAACAGAATTCAGTCACCACACCAGCAGAGATGAGTCTGAAGAAGGGTCTCGACCCGAAACATCGCCTATTCCTTCTCTCCATAGATTATGCCTCACCCACAGAGTTTCTCCAGCATTTTTGTCTACACCAGAGATCAGGAAGGTTTGTCAAATAAGCACTGCTGGTATCTCAAGTGATTACCATGAAATGACTAGATAGATGTAAAACACAAAGTGCTGGAGAAACTTGCTCAAGATTCCACCATCTGTTTATCCATAACATTGTAAAAACTCACCTTAGTTTAGTTTGGAGATATCGCGCGGAAACAGGACCTTCGGCCCACCGAGTCCGCACCGACCAGCGGTCCCCGCACATTAATACTACCCTACTACACACACTAGGGACAATTTAACATTTTTTATACCAAGCCAATTAAACTACAAATCTGTATACCTGGAGTGTGGGAGGAAACTGGAGCACCCGGAGAAAACCCACACGGGTCGGGGAGGAGAACAGACAAACTCCATACAGACAAGCACCCGTAGCAGGTTCAAACCAGGATGTCTGGTGCTGTAAGGCAGCAACACTACCGCTACGCCACCATGCCACCCAATAACGCCTGGCAGAAAGGAAGTTATCGACATGGAGGTAATTGCCCACCCACAAAGGAGGCCATTTGGCCCATCAAGTACCTGCCACTTTTGCAGAGTATTCCTGCAGCTCCTGTTCTCTGTAACCATGCAAATTGTTTTCCCTCAAATGCTTGCCCAATTCCTTTTTGAAAATCTACCATCTCTCCTTGACCTGATCTGGGAACAACACCAGACTGCCCACAGAAATGACCCAGCAAGAAGCTCAAGGACAGTTGAGGATGGGCAGTAATTACAGACCTTGCTAGTAATGCCTGTGTCCCATTAACGAATAAGGTATCTTTATAGGCTAGTTGATGCTTGCGAAATTCTGGATTGCAGATCTTTTAGATAATTGTTTCATGAAACTTCTGTTTGAACAGTTCTCCCGAATTGGGATCTGTGTTTGTGCAAGGCTGGAGATACACACTCTCTTGTTTATTTAAGTGTTGCACCAGAATTGTGTTATATCACCTTTATTGACATTTCAAAGTCCACTTGCACCACATGTATTTTGTGTATCTGGGTATACCCTGCCCCCCCCCGGGGGCTCTCAGTGTTAAATCAGTCAGCTCATAACAGCACCATTTCCAAATTTGCTGGATCATAGGCATTGACAAACAATTTTAAATCAAATATTTTGTTCTGTTAAAATACTACACAAGAGTCTAAAGTGTTCAGTCGTCATACAGTGCCCTCCATAATGTTCGGGACCCGCGAGTTACTCCAGCTTTTTGTGTCTATCTTTGATTTAAACTGGTCAAGAGTCAAGAGAGTTTTATTGTCATGTGCCCCAGATAGGACAATGAAATTCTTGCTTGCTGCAGCACAACAGAATATGTAAACATAATACAGAACAGGAGATAAAAGTTCTATGTGTGTCTATATACCATAGACCATATGGTCCATAGACCAAAACTAGCATCCGCAGTTCCTCCCTACGCAGTTAATTATTATAAAGAGTTAAGAGTAAAAGTTGGAAACACTTAAAAGTTCAAATAATCAGAAAAAATAACTGTTTACCTCTTGTCGAACCTGCAGAAATATTAGAATTAGTTTGGATTAGGAGGAAGACTGGTTGAACTTTATTGATTCCATCACGGTGATCACTATGTTAAGTTCTATCATTCTTTTTAAGTGTGTTGTGTTCTTTTAATTCAAAGATCACTGTACCTTAATTGGTGCATGTAACAATAAATGTGAATCTGAATCTGACTTCCTATTTTAAATATCTAATTTTTGATCAAAGTTTGGATCTCTGGGGCAGTGCATGCAGTAGCCACCTTGCACCACTAGATATCTCTGTGTTTTGTAAAATGCAGCCAGTGTTTATATGAAGTGTACATTCTGCATTGGCTTCCTGCAGCTGAACAATCGATCCTTCACAACAGCGCCTTTTTGTTATTGCATGAAATTAGATTCTGCGAAGCAACGTGCTTTCATTTTATTCACGGGGCTATAGTCTCTGGCGAGCCAAAAGCCCTCTCCCTCCCTTTCACTCCCAAACTTCCCCATTCCCCCCCCCCCCCTTCCCTCCACTGTGTCCCATCTGGACTCCCACCTGTTTCTCCCCTCCACTCACCACCCCCCCCCCCCCCCCCACCAATATCCTCCCTCTGGCTTCCGCAATCCACAACTACTCAAATCTGTCACACCTTCCCCCCTTTTCTTATAGACAATAGACAATTGGTGCAGGAGTAGGCCATTTGGCCCTTCAAGCCAGCACCGCCATTCAATGTGATCATGGCTGATCATCCCTAATCAATACCCCATTCCTGCCTTCTCCCCATATCCCCTGACTCTGCTATGTTTAAGAGCCCTATCTGGCTCTCTCTTACAAGCATCCAGAGAACCGGCCTCCACCGCACTCTGAGGCAGAGAATTCCACAGACTCACCACTCTCTGTGAGAAAAAGTGTTTCCTCGTCTCCGTTCTAAATGACTTTTGTTCCAGCCATCTGCCTATCAATCCTCCCCCCCACCCTCACCTGTGTGGACTTGCCATGCAGAACCTGCTTCTGCTCTTTTCCAGCTATTCCTCCCCCCCCCCCCCCAAACAATGTTTGAAGAAGGTCACCTATCCATGTTTTACAGGAATGCTCGGTCGCGGCGGCGCAGCGGTAGAGTCGTTGCCTTACAGCGAATGCTGCGCCGGAGACCCCGGTTCGATCCCGACTACGGGTGCTGTCTGTACGGAGTTTGCACGTTCTCCACGTGACCTGCGTTGGGTTTTCTCCGAGATCTTTGGTTTCCTCTCACACTACAAAGACGTAGAGGTTTGTAGGTTAATTGGCTCGGTAAATGTAAAAATTGTCCCTAGTGGGTATAGGATAGTGTTCATGTGCTGGTTTGGCGCGGACCCGATGGGCTGAAGGGTTGTTTCCGTGCTGTATCTCCAACTAAACTAAAAACGTTACTTGATCTGCTGTTACTCCAACACCTTGTGTCCTTTTTTGCAAGATTTTGATTGATTGAAAGAAGGCCCATTGAGTCCACGCTGACCATCGATCACCTGTTCACACCAGTTCTATGTTATCCCACGTTCACAGCCGCCCTCTACACCACAGGGGCAATTTACAGAAGCCAATTAACCTACGTAACTCTTTGGGACGTTGGATGAAACCTGCACACCTGGAGGAAACCCGCGCAGTCACAGGGAGAACGTGCAAACTCCACACATGACAGCACCCAAAGTCATGATCAAACCCGGGTCTCTGGGATCAATGCAGCTGTGGGTCTGGAACTGCCTCAAAACCATTTTTATGAAGATGGCAGAGTTCCTAGTCTAAGGGATATTTACAAGTTCACAAGTAATAGGAGTAGATTTAGGCCATTCGGCCCATCAAGTCCATTCTGCCATTTAATCATGGCTGATCTCTGACTCCTAATCTAATTTTCCTGCCTTCTCCCCATAACCCTTGACACCCATTCTAATCACAAATTTGTCCATATCTCTACCTTAAAAATGGTGAACCGATTAATTTTGACAACAATCAGTAGTTTCCTCATCACAATTATTGCTCCCGACATTTATTTCCAGACTTGGGTCAATTATTCCCACGTTCTGCAGCTCACCAGACAAGTTCACAATGTAAGTACGTTTATTGGCCAAGCATTCACATACAAGGAATTTGCCTTAGTGCTCCGCCCACAAGTAACAACATGGAATACAATGACAGTTACGAATTGACTAGTTAAGCTGCCTATCCACATCTCGCTGGGATGTGGTAGGAAGCCAGCGCCAAGGAAATTGCCTCGGTCACAGGTACAAACGCCACCCAGACAACGGCGAAGATCATGATTGAACCTGAGTCACTCGCACTACGACATCTGTGCCTTCTACACATTAGGGACAATTTACAATTTTACCAAAGCCAATTAGCCTACAAACCGGGGCAGCACAGTGGCAGAGCAGTAGAGCTACTGCATTACAGCGCCACAGACCAAGGTTCGATCCTGAGTACAGGTGCTGTCTGTACGGAGTTTCTGCGATCTCGCCTTGACCTGTGAGGGTTTTCTCCGAGATCTCTGGCTTCCTCCCACACTCCAAAGACATCCAGGTTTATAGGTTCATTGGCTTGGTGTAAATGTAAATAAAATGTCCTCTGTGTGTGTGTGTGTGTGTGTGTGTGTGTGTGTGTGTAGGATAGGGTTAATGTGCGGGGATCACTTGTCGATGCGGACTCGGTGGGCCGAAGGGCCTGTTTCCGCACTAAATCTCTAAACTAAACTAATCCTGCTTTGGAGTGTGGGAGGAAACCAGAGCACTCGAAGAAAACCCTCGCTGTCACGAGGAGAACATTCTGGTTTAGATAAATTAATGCTTGGTGCAATACTGCTCACGGCATCTGAAAGCAATGCTAGTTAGTGAATCAGAAGAGTATTGGAGTAGATATAACATGACATTTGCGGTGTGAACACTGAAATGTTTAAAACTGCTACAATCTTGTTTGATCAAATTGATCGTAATCTGGTTTTGATTCCTCCCTTTTTAATGTCTTTTCATTTCCTCACAAGCAGGAACATTGATCGCGAGTGATGATCTCAGGATATAAGTGTGTGTTTATTTTTCTCCAATTCTTATTGTTTATAGCGGTCTTTGTCAAAGCTTCCAACACAGGAGCTGGATAAAGTAACAGTGAACATGGGTTTAGCCCGCCAGGTCAGTTTTAAAATGGCAACTTGCGTCTCAGTTTCACCACAACATCCTCTCCTCCACACTGCACGAACTTCTGTACGTGACGTGAGGTTTGCTATTAACATGTTGCGAAGACAGAACCTTGAGTATGATAAATTTCTTCTCGAGTCTTCCGTATTGTTCAGTTTGGCCTGTATATTACTCACGAAATCCAGATGCAACTAATTGCATTCCTCATTGGCTAAAAAAAGTTAAAAGCACTATTTTCTAGCATGCGACCTCAATGCACAGTTGCACGACATTTGCATGCAAACGTTGATGTTTCAATGCATTTGATAATTGTTTTTTTATTGCATAAGGCATGTATTGAAATGAATGCATGCGACTACACCCTGTCAAGTATATGTAACCGGTTACCAATTTCCATTGAACGGTGTAGGAAGGAACTGCAGATGCTGGTTTAAACCAAAGACAGGCATAAAGTGCTGGAGAAACTCAGCAGGACAGGCAGCATCTGTGGAGAGAAGGAATGGGTGACGTTTTGGGTCGAGGCCCTTCAGACTGAGAGTCGGGGGAGATTCAGAGATAAGCAATTGTAAAGTGTGAAAAAGAGACATCAAAGGGGGTGGAGATCAAGTAAAATGTAGAATGGATTATTGTTAATGAGGAGAAAGTAACGAAACATAGCAAACAGATATAAAATGTTGAAGAAACAACTGCAGATGCTGGAAAAATCGAAGGTAGACAAAAATGCTGGAGAGGGGTGAGGCAGCATCTATGGAGCAAGACCCGAAACGTCACCTATTCCTTCACTCCATAGATGCTGCATTTTTATCTAAACAGATATAAAATGTAATCAGGGACATTCAGACTGGTCGGAGAACTGGGAAGGGGGAGGGATGGAGAGAGAGGGAATAATTCCATTGAACGCTAATGTGGTAGGAAACGGCAGTGCAATACTAGCCTATACTCCGTTGCATTAGGAATGCCACATTCACCCTCATTCACCCTCTTCCTTACTGCCTCAAAAAGACAAGGCTTGTATTCACTGGAGTTTAGAAGGATGAGGGGGGATCTTATAGAAATATATGAAAATTGTAAAAGGACTGGACAAGCTAGATGCAGGGAAAATATTCCCAATGTTGGGCGAGACCAGAACCAGGAGCCACAGTCTTAGACTGAGGTGAGAAAAAACTTTTTCACCCAGAAAGTTGTGAATTTATGGAATTCCCTGCCACAGAGGGGAGTGGAGGCCAAATCACTGGATGGATTTAAGAGAGAGTTATATAGAGCTCTAGGGGCTAGTGGAGTTAAGGGATATTGGGAGAAGGCAGGCACGGGTTATTGATAGGGGACGATCAGCCATGATCGCAATGAATGGTGGTGCTGGCTCGAAGGGTCGAATGGCCTCCTCCTGCACCTATTTTCTATGTTTCTATTTAAAAACTTCAAACAGGTTGGTGAGAACTAGCAGGTAGCACAGTGGCCGGAGGCCTCGGTTCGAACCTGCCCTAGGGTGTTGTCTGTGCGGAGTTTGCACATTTTTCCAGTGATGTCATGGGTTTCCTTGGAACAGGTGCTCTGATTTCCTCCCACATCCCAAAGGTGTGCGGGTTTGTAGGTTAATTGTGTTAATAGGTTGTGGGTGGGGCGTGGTTGCAAATGTGGGATAACATGGAAATGGGATAAACGGGTGATGGGGGGTTGGCATGGACTTGGTGGGCCGAAGGGCCTGTTTCCATGCTGTATCAATCGATAAATGTAATCAATAACCAAACCATTAGAACGGAGATGAGGAAACACTTTTTCTCACATAGATTGGTGAGTGTGGAATTCTCTGCCTCAGAGGGCGGTGGAGGCAGGTTCTCTGGATGCTTTCAAGAGAGAGCTAGAGAGGGCTCTTAAAAATAGCGGAGTCAGTGGATATGGGAAGAAGGCAGGAACGGGGTACTGATTGTGGATGATCACCCATGATCACATTGAATGGCGGCTGACTCGAAGGGTCAAATGGCCTACTCCTGCACCTATTTTGTCTATTGTCTATTGTCACTGCGGTATTATATCATTTGATAAGTCACAGGAGCAGACTCAAGTCTACTTTGCCATTCAGTCATGGCTGATCCATCATTCCCCCTCAACCCCATTCTCCTGCCTTCTCCCCATAACTTTTTGACACCCTTGCTAATCAAGAACCTGTCAATCTGCTTTAAAAATACCCAATTAAACAGAAACAGTCTGGTGATGTATGACGTAATGTCCAAAGTCTCGGTCAAAAAGGTAGATTCTAATAATTGACTGAAAGAAGAGAGAGGTGAAGCAGTGCACGGAGGAACGGCTGTGGTTGGGACTGACGACACGGATGCCAATGAGATATTGATTTAGAATATTTAGGGGCAGCAGTGTGGAGCAACGGTAGAGTTGCTGCCTTACAGCGCCAGAGACCTGGGATCGATCCTGACTACGGATTCTGTCTGTACAGAGTTTGTACATTTTCCCCGTGGGTTTTCTCCGGGTGCTCCGTTTTCCTCCCACACTCCAAAGACGTACAGATTAATTGGCTTGGTAAAATTCTAAATTGTCCCCGGGATAGTATTAGCGTGTGGGCGGGATCGTTGGTCGGCGTGGACTCGGTGGGCAGAAGGGCCTGATTCCGTATCGTATCTCTAAACTAAACCAAATTGTTGAACAAGAAATAACAGTCAGAAATGAGTGGTAGACTTTGAGGACGGAGGAGGCTGCATGGTTAGAAGTGATGACTGAGGAAAGATTTGAAAACTGGGATCAGGATTTTAAAAGCAGAGAGGCAGAGAATGAATATAGCACATTGTTCCTGGCGTCACTCTCGTGAAAGTGCATGGAACTGTAAAGGATGACTGCCAATTTAGTATCCAAGCAACACACACCCTCCAGCAACAGGTCAGATGTATGTGTAATTGTTGTTGCTTCTGGAATCCTGAGTGCAAAATGGTTGCCACATTGGTTGAATAAAAGTTGCTAGACAATGTTATTTTATGCCTGAGGAAATCTGCCGACCAAACATGAGAAAGCATCATTGCTAATGGTCAGGGCGGCACGGTGGTGCAGCAGTAGAGTTGCTGCACTACAGCGCCAGAGATCGGGGTTCAATCCTGTCTACGGGTGCTGTTTGTACGGAGTCTGTACCGTGACTGCCTGGGTTTTCCGTGGGTGCTCCGGTTTCCTCCCACATTCCAAAGACGTGCAGGTTTGTAGATTAGTTGCCTTCTGTAAATTGTCCGTGGTATGTAGGATAGTGTTAGTGTACAGGGTGATCGCTGGTGGGGGCGGACTCGGTGGGCAGATAGGCCACTGAGTTTGCACGCTGCTTCTATAAACTCTAAACTAAACTATCAAGGATGAAATCGGGGATTTCAAAGTTTAGAAACATGGTGAACCAGAACTGAACGCAATCTAAACAGTTCTTATTCTGTGTACAACTTAGTGGTGGGGACAGACACAAAAAGCTAGAGTAACTCAGCGGGACAGGCATGGAGAGAAGGAATGGGTGACATTTCGGGTTGAGACCCTTTTTCAGACTGATCTTATTGGTGGTGGGGACATTGGAAAGGGATGTTCGTACACACCTTCAGTCAATGATGGTTGAAGCCAATTGTCATTATTGACAACAGATCCAAAGAGACGAATGAGAAACAAACATGGAGATGGTGGGGTATGGAGCAGGGTGAACGAACATGAAGCTCCACAGAGAGCAGGGTGTGAGACTTCATCTCACAGCCAGAGGTTGGCAATGGTCCCCATTCTCCTGCCTTCTCCCCATAACCTCTGACATCCGTACTAATCAATATAACCATACTGTTCTATGGTCCAGAGTCTTTCAGCATGGGAAATGCTTTCTCCAAATGCACCCAAAATACACATCTCAACCATCAAAGCTAAGCAAAGAAAAGGTGAAGCTTTTAAGCTCTTGTCAATTTTCACAAGCATGCACACTACCATACAAGGCCTATAATATTTCCCTGACTATTGAACTAGCCAGACAGGCAAGCAAAGACTGAGGAAGTAAAGTTACAGATGCGAGTCTAAGCCAAGACAATGAGAGTGTGAGGTCACTTAACTAGACCCAAAATGCTGGAGTAACTCAGCATCTCTAGAGAAAAGGAATATGTGACGCTTCGGGATAAGACCCTTCTTCAGACTGAAAGCCAGGGGAGAGGGAAACTAGAGGTATGAAAATACAAAGAACATACGAATGAAAGGTAAGAAAATAAAAAAAAATTAGAGCCAGCAATGATGGTCAAGGAACGGTGGAGCCCACAATGGTCCATTGTTGGCTGTGGAGAAGGTGATAATATGTGGATACAGACAGTGAAACTAAGCAGGATGTCAGTGAGAGGATGACTAGGGTGGGGGAGGAACGGAGAGAGAGGGGATGCAAGAGGTACATGAAATGAGAGAAATCATCATTCACATCGCTGGCACTTGCCCAAACAAAATATTACTTTCGGGCCTGGCCCACAGGCGAATTTTCAATGGACTGTCGGCGACTGTCGAGTGGAACGCACGCACACACACACACACAGACAGACACACGCACACACACCCACACCCACACACACCCACACGCACACACACACATGCACACACACACACCCACACACTCCCACACGCACACACACACGCACACCCACACACACCCACGCACACGCACACACACACCCACACCCACACACACCCACACACACCCACACGCACACACACACACACACACACACACACACACACAGCACACGCGGGGGCCAGGGCAAGCGCGGGGAGTGCTGTCTGAAATTCACACGATGCAAAGCCAAGGTGCTGCAGACACACATCGCGATGAACAGGAAGGTTAAGACGGCTAGCACAGTGTATGGTAAGTCCTTTCAAAGTGTGGTGGGGGGGGGGGGGAGGAGGGGAGATGGAGTGGAGACACTTTTAAGAAGCCAGACAACTTTTAATAAGCCAGAGAAACACAGCTGTGAAGTTGAGCGGACAATTAACATTACCGGTCAGTTATCCTTGGTTCTGAAAAGCCGTGCCTCGTTTTTTCCCCCCAACGAGCCAATGAAAATGACCGCTCAGCAAATAACTAAAACTACCTACGACTACCTCGATTACTTATAACTAAGTGGCGACCCCACTACAACTGCACTTACGACTACAGGATTATCGATTTTCTCCATGGCGACAAATTTTTGGTTGCAGAAAATTTTTCAACATGTTGAAAAATCTGTGCCGACCATACTGAGGCCGCGACCAGTTCCCAGAATGCGGGAACTCCTCGCGACCATGAAGGAGACTCACCAAAGAACACCAGCGAACATGTGGCGGGCGCAGAGTCTCCTGCACGCTCCTACGTGGGACAGGCCCTTTAGCTAGAGACTTGGGCAAAGAGCTGGAAGTTTGGGATAGTGGAGGTGAGGAGACAGGAAACAGATGGGAGAGAGGGAGAACATGAGGTCATACAGCGTGGAAACAGGCCCTTCTGCACAACTTGCCCACATCGGCCAACAAATCCCAGGTACACTGGACCCGACTGCCTGCGGTTGGCCCATATCCCTCCAAACCTGTCCTATCGATGTACTAGTCTAACTGTTTCTTGAACTTAACGCTAGTCCCTGCCTCAACTATTTCCACCCTTTGTGTGAAAAAGTTACCCCTCAGATTGCTATTAAATCTTTTCCCCTTCACCTTCGACCGACGCCCTCTGGCCCTCAATCTCCCCCGCTCTAATAATCAGAGGACTTAGGGGTTGCGGAGGATGAACTAAAAGTGACTAAATATCTGGATTGCAAATTGAACAGTGGAGTTCACGCTGGCTTGCATAGCCTTGCACCATGCCAGAATGCGGAGATTGCTACATTCCTCTTGTTAACTACCCACTTCAAGCATTGTCAACCAGCTGCATACCATTTACAGCGTGCATTTCATAATATCTTGTTAAGTAATGTTTACAGCTGCGCCAGTTCTTTCCGCTTATCATCCTTGATAAGACTTTATTGCTTCATCTTTTCAATGGCTGACTTATCCAGCTAAAAGTAAATAACCACTGACATGTTTTATATATTGCCTCCCTGCCAACCCTGCCGTTCCTCCAGACACCTGCAGCCTGCGCATAAAACCCCTAGAAATAACGCATTTAACAATCGTACCAGTTATAATTTCACGTTTGAATAATTGGTGGTGGCACTGCGGTAGAGTTGCTGCCTTACAGCGCCAGAGACCCCGGTTCGATCCTGACTACGGGTGCTTGTCTGTACGGAGTTAGTACATTCTAACCAGTTTCCTCCCACACGCCAAAGGCAGTCAGGTTTGTAGATTTATTGGCTCGGTATACTAGCAATGTTACAAAATTTTGAGATTTAAAAAATCAAGTCTGCAATTTATCCCATCAGATAAAGCATAAAAAGAAGTTTAATTTGTCACCTAATTCACTTTCATATCTTCAGTATTAAGAAAGTTATGGCCATTTACATTCTCGGAAATTACCATCTTGTTCCCCATTGCCTTTCAATTGACTTAACTCAAAAGCTGTGATCTAGAATAGTCAAAAACCCATAACTTTCTTAAAAATTAAGAGAACTCAATTAAATTTTCAGTTCTTATAAATTGAGGCATTCTGAAACAACTATGAAACAATCTTACTTGGATGACCTGAAATTAAAGCATATAATTAGTTAGTTATCTAATTGTAGCTAATTACAAAATTCAATGAGTAGATCTAAACATCTATCCGTTTCTTAAGAAAAGATAAACTTTTTTTAAATTGCCTAAGTGTCCAAATAACATTCGCACAATAATCCACAATATAACTTAATTTTTTAATCTAATTTTCATGAATTTATAGGCCAAATGGAAGGAATTTAGTGTTTAATACCTGTAAATTAATGGCCATTTAAATCAACTAGCGAGTGGGTTTTAGTGGAATACGGTGGATTAGAACGTTGCGGTTTGCGGTGAAGTCAGTATGACAAATACAGCCGGTTCATACATTTTTTTTTGTCCCCTTTTCGCAACATGAAAATGTTATTAAAGCCTTCCTAAAAACCAAGTTTTTATGTAAAAATAAACTGTGTAGCTTCTTTTATCGCCTACCTTAGGTCTGTTCCGCTGTCACCATTCAGAGCTTTAGAAGATGATTTTTAAACTACTCTAGTTAATAAATAATCTAGCGTAGTTTAAAAATACCTTTATGAATGAAATGTCGGAGCGATTTCTCTTTAGCGACGAAATCGCCCGACATGGATTGATTTGGACTGCCTAGAAAAAATCGGCATTTTAAACCCGCCCCCCTCTGAAAGGCGCCAAAGTCGCGCACACGGGGAGCGGCAGAACTGCAGCGCTGCTCAAGGTAGGTATTGTAACATACCTAGGTATACATGTAAATTGTCCCTAGAGTGTGTGCGTTGGATAGTGTTAATGTACGGGGATCGCTGGTCTAACAATAGACAATAGGTGCAGGAGTAGCCCATTTGGCCATCAGTCTGCACTGACTCGATGAGGCAAAGGGCTTGTTTCCACGCTGTATTTAAACTAAACATGGTCCATACCCCTCCAATCACAGTCAGGTAGTAAGTGACACAAAACACTGGAGTAACTCAGCGGGAGAGGCAACATCTCTGGATAGAAGACTAGAATTTCTATCTTTGGTGTAAACCAGCATCTGGTGTTCCTTCCAACATGGAAGTGAGGAAGGTTCCATTTCAAGTACCAGGTTGCAAAGGAACTGCAGGAGGATGCAGGTGAACACCATAAATGAGTTGGGCACAAAGTGCTGGAGTAACCCAGCAGCTCGGACTGCATCTGTGAAGAAAAATAGGATGGGATTTTAAAAAACCAAGCCTTTTTCTACAAAAATGCGGCCTGACCCGCCTGGTTACTCCAGCACTTTGTGTCCATCTTTGGTGTAAACTAGCAGCACCACCACACATAGGGCGATGGGTATATGGATCAAGCTGTCAGAGGAGGTAGTTGAGGCTGGGACTATCCCAATGTTTAACATAGAAAATAGGTACCATTAGGAGTAGGCCATTTGGCCCTTCGAGCCTGCACTGCCATTCAATATGATCATGGCTGATCATCCAACTCAGTATCCCATACCTGCCTTCTCTCCATACCCCCTGATCCCTTTAGCCACAAGGGCCACATCAAACTCCCTCTTAAAAATAGCCAATGAACTGGCCTCAACTACCTTCTGTGGCAGAGAATTCCACAGATTCACCACTCTCTGTGTGAAAAATGTTTTTCTGATCTCGGTCCTAAAAGACTTCCTCCTTATCCTTAAACTGTGACCCCCTGTTCTGGACTTCCCCAACATCGGGCCAATCTTCCTGCATCTAGCCTGTCTAACCCCTTAAGAATTTTGTACGTTTCTATAAGATCCCTCCTCAATCTTCTAAATTCTAGCGATTACAAGCCGAGTCTATCCAGTCTTTCTTCATATGAAAGTCCTGACATCCCAGGAATCAGTCTGGTGAACCTTCCCTGAACTCCCTCTATGGCAAGAATGTCAGACAGTTACATGGATAGGACAAATTTGGAGGGATATGGA
Organism: Raja brachyura; assembly: GCA_963514005.1. Next base: position 4,211,849 of record OY740812.1, on the reverse strand, counting down.
CCAAGCGCAGGCAGGTGGGACTAGTGTAGCTGGGACATGTTGGCTGGTGTGGGCAAGTTGGGCCAAAGGGACTGTTTCCACACTGTATCACTCTGTGACTTATCTATCTGCAGTTCTTTGTTTCTGCATTAACGCAATAAGCAGCCTGGCTCAGTCCATGGAAATCGCATGGAAAACGTGAAGTGCAGACATTCCGATCTTGCAAGACAATCTTATCACCAGTACAGGTTGTTCATGCTTCTGCGCTGCTTCCTGTTCTGACAAGTCTCTGCAGATAGAATGCAGTATGGTTAAAATAAAGACAAGCCTGTTTCGGTGTCGACTTTTGATTCCGCCTTCTCAGCAGATGTGCTGAAACACCGCTTTGATCGTCCAGCTGCACGACGGTTTGAAAGATAGTCATCTTTTGCAACAGCACAGTAACTCACAAATTTTGGTCCCTGTTGCATTTGAAAGTTTGCTGGCACGTCATGGTTCCAGACAGAGACGTAAATCCATTGAAGCTTGTGTTCTTGTTGGAACTGTGTTAATACCAACCATCTAGATAGGTTATGCCACTGAAGCACCAATTCAATGACATAAGGCTTTACCTTTGATGCTGAAGATTTATCCTTCATTCTCTTTCATGCCCTCCATTCATAAGTCATAAGAGCAGGATTAGGCCATTCAGCCCATCGAGTCCACTCAGCCATTTGATCGTGGCTGACCTATCTTTGCCTCTCCTGCCTTCTCCCCGTAACATTTGACACCCTTACTAATCAATAACTTGGCAATCTCCACTTTAAGAATACCTAATGACTTGACCTCCACGGCCGTCTGTGGCAGTGAATTCCACAGATTCACCACTATTATAATCTTATTATTGTAAAGGCCTTTATTTTTTAAGTATTGTAGGAAAAATAATGTAGCAAGTTGAAACACTCTCTTCCCTTACCCCCTTTTACCTTCTATAATTGTCTTTATAACGCAATTTTCTATAACATGAGGTTTCTTAGGAACGCAAATGGGTGTCATAAATTCCCAGCCTGATCTGCTGAGTTCTGCCAGCAGTTTGGGTTTCACTTGAGACGCTACTGTTACTCAACCGATCACTGTTCACTCAAGCATCTACTGTTACTTGTGTCTTTATTCCAGCCAAGGTGTTGGTGAACGTGTCCAAGTTGTTCAATATTGTAGCAATGTGAAGATAGATACAAAATGCTGGAGTAACTCAGCGGGTCAGGCCGCATCTCTGGAGAAAAGTAACAGGTGACCTTTGGGGTCGGAACCCGTCTTCAGACTGAGAGGATCAGCGGTAATATGAAAGTTGCAGCAATGTTCACCATATTGGTGAAGTCTCCAATGGTATCCAGAGAATGTGATTGAGATACATTAAGACTCCTACAAATGCTTATACAAAGACACAATGTCACAGGGAGAATGTGCAGGTTTCCAATAGCCTTGGATAAGAGATTGACAAAGTTTTATTGTCTTTATATGAGGGTGGGGGGGGGGGCTTGCTGGAACTGTGGTTTGTAAGTATGTCTCGCTGGAATTTGTTTGGGTTTGAACTATTTCAAATCACCCTCAAACTCTGATGGTGATTTATTTTCATTTTCTGGATGGCTTGTGGTTTTGTTTTTAGTTCAGTTGCTAATTTACATTGTCCCATGGCCGGGTGGGACGTGGAGCCACTGTTTTCCGTGACAAGGTTGTTAATCACTGATCCACAAGACACGTAAGCTTCAACTGGGCAAATTGAGCGTTAAATCCTCACTTTATTGCAGAAAGTGGATGAAAGAGTGTGAGAGGCATTTGCAAGACTTTTGGCTTTAACACGCACTTATATAAACATTGCATCATGGCAGAAGTTATAAAAACCTTTTGTACTACACACCAATATGTCTCTTTTTTGTTGGCCCCTGATGTTGTCATTTTTACAGACCTGCTGCCTTTTCAACTAATAACCTGGTAATTTTATGAGTAAAAAAATATATGTTTCTGATTTATGGCAGTGGATACAGGGCTGCTAACTAGGTAACAGTGGCCTTTTCTTCATCCTCCGTTCCCGCATGCAGTAGATCATCGTTTCCCAACATGTTTGTCATTATTCTCCCTGAAGGGTTTAGGCGGGTATTGGAGGTGGCTTTCAGCTTCATGCCAAAAATAGTCTCCAGTGCAAAATTTCCAAGATGCAGAATTGGATGATAATAGCCATCTGTTGACAGTTCCAACATTTAATACTCTCCCTCACAATGAAGTTAGTGTATTACAATCCACAGCCTCGACCCGATTGAAACCTCAAGTGTTCATGGCGTTTCTACACTTCAGTTTTTCCTTTTGCGATATTACTCATGAAAATCTAAAATCTTTCTCCCTGTGATCATTTAGGTTTAGGTGTCACGTGTATCGTGGTAGTGTCGAGTTTTGTTTTGCATGCTATCCAAACAGTTCCGATATACTATTAATAAATAGTGTAGGAAGGAACTGCAGATGCTGGTTTAAACCGAAGATAAACACAAAACGTTTGCTTAAATCAGAGGAACAGGTAGCATCTCTGGAGAGAAGGAATGGGTGACCCGAAACGTCACCCATTCCTTCTCTCCAGAGATACTGCCTGTCCCGCTGCGGTGCTGCAGCTTTTTGTGCCCATCTTCTATTAATAAATCGTTTAGTTTAGAGATACAGCATGGAAACAGCCCCTTCGAGCCACCGAGTCCATGCCGACCAGTGATTACCAGCATGCTAGCGCCACTTTCCATACAGGAACAGCTGAGGACAGGATCGAAGCCGAGTCTCACTGTGCCACCCACGTAAGATCTACAGGAAGCAGGGACATTGGAAGTAGAATGTTTACTATCCCATTGTTTCGATATTGCTGGTTCAAGCCAAGTTGCTGGTGATATCTACTCCTAGGACCTTGAAGCTTTCAACCATTTCTACTGCAGCTCCGTCAGGGTATGTGTACCACTTCGCTTCCCGAAGTTGAATAATGTCAGATACCGTGGGAATGTTCAAATTTTAAATATGTTTAAGACAGCCTTTTAGTAAGATGCACACCCTTTGCCCAAATTATGACTTCTGATTACTCTTTTGAACATGCTTTATGAATGATGTAGCACAGAAACGAGTTCTTCACCCTGCGAGTCTGTGCCGACCATCAACCACACATCTATAGTAAACGACATTCTCATTGATAGCAAACCTGGAAGGAAAAACTATTAACCACAAGTAACTTTTACGCAGAAAGTGAAGTAAAGTGTGACACATCTGCATGGGATTAAACCAGGAGCTGAATTATCAGGGCGGCACAATGGCACAGCCTCACAACACCAGAGATCCGGGTGCTGAGTTTGCATGTTCTCTCTGAGACCACGTGGGTTTCCTCCGGGTGCCCCAACTTTCTCCCACGTTCCAATGATGTGCGGCTTTGTAGGTTAATTGGCCTCTGTGAAATCACCTTTTGTGTTCGGGAGGGGATGAAAAAGTGGGATAACATAGAACTAATGGCAACTAGCATCCTCAGTGTTGCATCATCTCAGCGGGCTGAAGGGCCTGTTTCCATGCTGTATCTCTAAAATTAAATCTAAACCTTTAATTTAAAGGTATGAACATTTTTTATCAATGGCACTCCACATCCACATAATTACACTTTCAGGGCAAGTATTTTTTCAGCCGTAATTTTGACTGAGAACCTTTAAGTTCAGATTGTATTTATACATAGTAACATTTGATCTCATTGGAAAGCCTGCAAAACAAAGATTTTTACTTGACCTCGTACACGTGACAATAATAAACCGAGACTGGGTGAGTTGAGTTTAGTTTATTGTCACATGTTCCAGTGAAAAACATTTTTGTTGCCTTCTAACCAGTCAGCGGAAAGACAATACATGATTACAATCGAGCCATCCACAGTATACAGATGATACATGTTCAGTTCAAGATAAAGCCAGTAAAGTCCGATCAAAGATAGCCCAAAGGTCTCCAATGAGGTAAATACTGTAGTAGTTCAGGATTGCTCTCTAGTTGTTGGTGGGATAGCTCAGTTGGCTGTTAACTTGGCTTCAAATGCAGCACAGACATTGTAGGTCAAGGGGCCTGTTCTTGCAATACAGGTCTACGTTCCTTGTTCTATAAATATATCATCACTGAATCATAAATGAATTCCATGATTCTGACCCACCTGTGGAAGACACGGTACAAAGCTGCATAAATAACTACAAGGCTGCCTCCAAACATGTATCCAAACTACAAGGCTGAATCCAAATCCCAGCAAATGCTGTGACCAAGCTTCTCGTAAACGCTGAGTAACTTAATTTAGTTTCAATGATGATGAAAGTGAAATAGCCTTGGGTAAAGCTGCTATTTTTGGAGCAGCTATTCTGAAACTTCTGGCATTTAATCATTAATGAATGTCAAAGTGCCTGTATGCTATAAAACTTGGTAATTGGACATGTAAAACAAGTTGTCAGGTCTGTGGAGTGAATAGGCAGCCCATTGTGTGCCTGCACAAAACAGAATACAAAATATATGTATTTTGGCAGCATTTATAAGAGATTTGTGTTTTTAACTGTCCACTGTTGCATGGTACCAGAGCGGAACTTAGAAGTATGCATTTTAAGCCTTTGTATAGCAGTGTAGAATTAGCCGAATCCAAGATTTTAAACTTGAAGGCTTCACAATTTATTATTAAGGAAAAGTAATAAATGAGAAAGGAGATGCAGTTGGAGAAAATTGAACGACCCTCACCTTCAGCTTGTGGTAGGCTTAGCTAAATCACCATTTAACTTTAAACATATGGAGTTGTACTCTATTGCACATCACTACAGACAGATTGGATGGTGAGAGGGTATTTGCAATTGGAGGATTAAAATTTGGCCTGGGGAGGGGGGGGGGCGATATTCAGAAGGGGGGCAGTTGTTTCAAGTCTGGGGGAGCGATGACATTTTGGTAGAACGGTTCATTAACACGGAGAGTGACGTAGATGATTGAGACTGCGGTCCTGAATTTGAATCGACGACACAACAATGGTATGAGACAAGAGTTGGCTAAGATTGGAGAGGGTTATTTATGGAGTTTATGTCGAACAAGCCGATACAAGCATTTAAGGAGCTCCTTGCAGAGAGTAGTGGATGCAGCCCAGACCATCACACAAACCATCCTCCCTTCCATGGACTCCATCTACACTTCACGCTGCCTCGGCAAGGCAGCCTGCATAATCAAAGACAAGTCTCTCCCCGGTCACTGCCTCTTCTCCCCTCCCATCAGGCAAGAGGTAGAGAAGTATGAAAATGTATATCTCCAGATTCGTTCCAGACGCACTCCACTTTCTATACAAAAAAAATACACTTGCCTCCCACATGTCCTTTGAAATTTGCTCCTCTCACCTTAAAGCTACCATATCTAGTCCTTGACATTTCCATCCATAGTCATTCAGCGTGGAAATGGGCCATTTCGCCCAAATTACCCCTGCCAACCAATATGCCCCATCTGCTCTAATCTCACCTGCCCGTGTTAGGCCCATATCCTTCTAAACCTATTCTATCCATGCACCTGTCCAAATGTGTTTTTAAACATTGTGATAGTACCCACCTCAACTACCTCACTCCCCGTACCCATCACCTTGTATGTGCAAGTACTTAATTCATAATCTGGATGATGGATGGATCTAAAAGCAATATGTATAGAGGTTGTTTTTGGTACCTATTAATGTGAAGAATCCGGTTTGAACTATGGATATGATGGCCAAAAATGGTCATGGACTGAGCGTCATTCACTTTTCTTTGCCTAATGTTATTCTTGCCTCTCCTTAAATGGTTGATTTTTCATTTTGAACAGATTATGAGAGGTAATGTCTGCAGGGAAGTGAAAGAAAGTTGTGGAAGTGACACTGAGGTTTGGTGGATCATATCAAGACCTCTTAAACTTTCCCCACCACTGGCCCTCTTGCATAGAATGTACATCACAGACCCACATCACCCTGGCCACACTCTCATTTCACTCCTGCCATCGGGAAGAACGTACAGGTGCCTGAAAACTAACGTCCAGGTTCAGGAGCAGCTTCTTCCCAACAACCATCAGGCTATTAAACACTGTAACCTCCAAATAGGCTCTGATCTATATGGGGTTGGGGACATTATTTTGAATTTGTACTATTATTGTCTATTTTTTTGTCATAGAAAATGTGTATATATAGACACTAAATTTTTTTGTGTGATTTAATATGGGGTTTACAGTAATATATTTGCATATCTGTTGTGCTGCTGCAAATAAGAATTTAGTTGGTCCATTTCGGGACATATGATAATAAAACAGTCTTGACTCATGAGAAGAAAAAAAAGGCAAGTTTATTCTATGCCTTTATGCTTCATTGGGTCTTTTCCCACCATAAATCATCCAATCCAGTCAGCACAAACCTCCCTCCCCACCCATGCACTCCCCCCTCTCTCCACCCCTCCCCCACCGGTACACTCCCTCACTCTCCACCCCTCCCCCACCCGTACACTCCCTCTCTCTCCACCCCTCCCCCACTCAAGTTGCACCAGGTTCCTGTTCTCACCTAGCAAACAGCTAACAATGGCCTGTTTTCTTTATCATCGTTACTTTATTTGCATATCTTTCATTCATTTCTTCCATAGCTCCCTACATCAGTGACTGTCTATATCTCACGTTGTCCTTTCCCTGACTTGTCTGAAGAAGGGTCTCGACCCAAAACGTCACCCATTCCTTCTCTCCAGAGATGCTGCCTGTCCCGCTGAGTGACCCCAGCATTTTGTGTCTGCGGTTTAAACCAGCATCTGCAGTTCCTTCTTATAAGCACAAACCTCTATTCCCTTCTGGACTGTTTATTCAGCTTTCCCATCAAACGTGTCCATGTCATCCGTCACAACCCCAACCTGTGGCAACAAGTTTCAGACCTAAGACCTTACAATGTAGAACATAAATCACCATGCCCGCAATTTGTGATGGTATTCCTACAATGTCTGGTTTAAAAGCTGTTCTTTCTTTCAGAACTCGGTCACACGGAGTGCCCCCGTAAACAGCGACGCACAAAACCGAATGGGAGCTCGGTTTTTAACTACGTACGACAAGAGATTCGTCATAAAAACCATAACTAGTGAGGATGTAGCGGAAATGCACAATATTTTAAAAAAATACCATCAGGTACGCAAGCAAAGTTTGGTCTTGTTAAGCACTGTGATTAAAACTTTTTGTATTTCTGAAAGAACTAGAGCAGCACGGTGGCGCAGCGGTATATTTGCTGCCTCACAGCGCCAGAGACCCGGGTTCGATCCTGACTGCGGATACTGTCTGTACGGAGTTTGTACGTTCTCCCCGTGACTGCATGGGTTTTCTCCAGGTTCCTCCCGCATTCCTAAGACATGCAGGTTTGTAGGTTAATTGGCTTCTATAAATTGTCCCTAGTGTGGAGGATAGTGCTCGTGTACGGGCGATTGCTGGTCTGTGTGGACTCAGTGGGCCGAAGGGCCTGTTTCCACGCTGTATCTCTAAACTAAACCACACTATACTACGTCAGCAATACGTTGGTACTGCTCTGGCCTCTTGTTGAAGCATTAGACAGGGGTAGTTCATTAATTGAGGCTTCGCCGATGAAAATATATGAAACCTATTGCACCTTGGGAAAGATTTAATTTATTTTGACGAGGTGAGGAAAAGGGGGAGGAGAACGTAAGAGTTGTCTTTTCGAGGAAGGGAAAGAGATTTATTTCTGATTGACACTTTGTCAATTGCTTAAAACGAGACTGAAGCTGGAAGAGGACTAACCTTGAGCTAAAACATGTAATCTTGGCTGTCTGAATGATTGATTACTGTGCAATGATCAAGGAAGTTAAACTAGGGCCGATTTAAGTGTCTGTATAGAGAGATGAAGCAAGTGTTTACAAGGGAAAAAGCATGTACTATATGCACACACACATATAAACACACACGCACACCTATAAACACACACACACACATATATACACACACACACACATATATACACACACACGCACATATATACACACACACGCACATATATACACACACGCACACATATACACACACACATATAAACACACACACACATATAAACACACACACACATATATACACACACACGCACACATATAAACACACACATATATACACACACACACACATATATACACACACGCACACATACACACACACATATAAACACACACACACATATAAACACACACACACATATATACACACACGCACACATATACACACACACATATAAACACACACACACACATATAAACACACACACACATATATACACACACACACATATACACACACACACACATATAAACACACACACACACATATATACACACACACACATATACACACACGCACACATATATACACACACACATATAAACACACACACACATATAAACACACGCACACATATATACACGCACACATATAAACACACACGCACACATAAATACACACACGCGCACATATAAACACACTTGCACACATATATACACACACACATATAAACACACATGCACACGCACACACACGCACACACATATACACAAACACACATGTATAAACACATGTTCCCACATACACATGGGAAATATGATTTCTTGATTAGTACAGGTGGCGGGTTATGGGGAGATGCAGGAGAACGGGGTTAGGAGGGAGGGATGGATCAGCCGTGATTGAATGGCGGAGTAGACCTAATGGGCAGAATGGCCTAATTCTACTCCTATGACATATGATCTTATGATGACCTGGCCATTCCACAAGACTAACATATATTGCCTACACTACGACTTAATCAGCCTTATGAAGTAGTCCTTTTTTGTTGCTTAGGAAGAAATGTGTGTATATAATATAACTATAGCTGTCGATGGGAATTATGACCAGAAGCAACTCTCCCAGACTGAAACCTGTGACCTACACCAGGATTTAATAAGCCTTAAGAAGTAGAGTTTTTTTTGTTGCAGTAACCTATTGGTTAAAAATTAGCAGCAGATGTTCCATCGATGATTCATGGATAAAAGCTCTGCTTGATGTTATATTAGCCCACAGAGACTGGGTCCAAAGTCCATATCCTTAAATGCATTGAGTAAAACAAACCCTGCAGATGCCCCGTGATGAAGATGGAGGTAAAATGGACAACGTTTCTGACTCAAAGATAGACACAAAATGCTGGAGTAACTCAGCGGGGCAGGCAGCATCCCTGGAGAGATGGAATGGGTGACTGATTAGTCTGAAGAAGGGTCTCGATCTGAAACTCCACCCATTCTGCCTGTCCCGCTGATTTACGCCAGCTTTTTGTGTCTAACTTTGGTTTAAAGCAGCATCTGCAGTTCGTTCTTAAACGTTTCCGACTCTACGAGGGTTGATGTAAGCAGGAATGCAGGTCCAAGTAAAAGTGGGAATTATTGTTTTGCATCTTGTGAGTTGGTCTGCACCATGGGAGTCGATGCCCAGCAAGAGTTGGCTTTCTAATTTGAGGGCCGAATTTGAGGAAGGACATCCTTGTGATTGAGGCAGTGCAGCGTAGGTTCACGAGATTGATCCCTGGGATGGCGGGGCTGCCATATGAGGAAAGATTGAAAAGACTAGGCTTGTATTCACTGGAGTTTAGAAGGATGAGGGGGTATCTTATTAAAACATATATATTTATAAAAGGACTGGACATAGAAACATAGAAAAATAGGTGCAGGAGTAGGCCATTCGGCCCTTCGAGCCTGCACCGCCATTCAATGTGATCATGGCTGATCACCCAACTCAGTAACCCGTACTTGCCTTCTCTCCATACCCCCTGATCCCTTTAGCCACAAGTGCCACATCTAACGCCCTCTTAAATATAGCCAATGAACTGGCCTCAACTACCTTCTGTGCAAGAGAATTCCAGAGACTCACCACGATCTGTGTAAAAAATGTTTTCCTCATCTCGGTCCTAAAGGAATTCCCCTTATCCTTAGACTGTGACCCCTTGTTCTGGACTCCCCCAACATCGGGAACAATCTTCCAGCTTGTCCAACCCCTTAAGAATTTTGTAAGTTTCTATAAGATCCATCCAGTGGACAAGCTAGATGCAGGAAAAATGTTTCCAATGTGGGGCGAGTCCAGAACCAGGAGCCACAGTCTTAGAATAAAGGCGAAGTCTTTTAAGACTGAGGTGAGAGAAAACTTTTTCAACCAGAGAGTTGTGAATTTGTGGAATTCCCTGCCACAGAGGGTGTGGAGGCCAAGTCACGGGATGGATTTAAGAGAGAGTTAGATAGAGCTCTAGGGGCTACTGGAGTCAAGGGATATGGGGAGAAGGCAGGCACGGGTTATTGATGGGGGATGATCAGCCATGAATCACAATGAATGGCGGTGCTGGCTCGAAGGGCTGAATGGCCTCCTCCTGCACCTATTTTCTATGTTTCTAGAGAGGAGCAAGAGTGGCGCAGGGATTTGATCCTGATCTCGGATGCTGTCTGCATGGAGTTTGTATGTTTGCCCTGAGACCGCATGGATTTTCTCCGGGTGCCCTGGTTTTCTCCCACATTCCAAAGACGTGCAAAATTGGTTTCTGTAAATTGTCCCTAGTGTGTAAGGAGTGGATGCAAAAGTGGGATAACATAAACTAGTGTGAATGGGTGATCGATGTTCGGCATGGACTCAATGAGTTGAAGGGCCCATTTTGTTTAGTTTAGAGATACAGCATGGAAACAGGCCCGTCTGCCCACTGAGTCTGCGCCGACCAGCGATCCCCACACCCGAACCCTCTACGAGACACACTAGGGCCAATTTACAATTGTACCAATCAAATAAATCTACAAACCTGTACATCTTTGGAATGCGGGAGAAAACCGGAGGTCCTGGAGAAAACCCACGCAGGTCATGGGGAGAACGTACAGACAGCAGCCGTAGTCAGGATCGAAACTCAGGTGTCTGACGCTGTGAGGCAGCAACTCTAACACTGCCCCACCTTTTTATCTCTAAACTAAACTGGACTAAACTAAAATATCAGCAGGTTAATTAAATCGTGGTGTTTCTAACATTGCTCTACTTAACGATATCTTTTGTTTTTCCTCTCCAGTATATTGTGGAATGTCACGGCAACGCACTACTTCCCCAGTTCCTGGGCATGTATCGGTTAACAGTGGATGGCGTGGAGACATATATGACCGTAACAAGAAATGTATTTAGTCACAGACTTACTGTCCACAGGAAATATGATCTGAAGGTACGACTCGGGCACAAGCTGCCATCTTCATTGGAATGTTTTAAGTGTGTGTGTGTGTGTCCATTTAACAGCAGCACAATACACAAGTGGAACCAATGAACGTTAATGGCTTCTTTAGACAGGGCAGAGGGTGTGCGCTGCACGATATTGATTTACGTCACTCTTCCTCTTGAAAAGGGAACTGCATGCAGCCAACGGGGAAGAGAAACCGGGCGAGATTCTGTGGGTGGACTAGATTCTTGTACTGCCGAAGGTAGACACAAAATGCTGGAGTAACTCAGCGGGACAGGCAGCATCTCTCGACCAGAAGGAGTGGGTGACTTGTGGGGTCAAGACCCTTCTTCAGTCTGATGCTGCCTGTCTCGCTGAGTTACTCCAACTTTTTGTGTCTACCTTCAGTTTAAACCAGCACCTACTATTGCTTCCTGCACACATATATATATGTAGGAAAAAAATATACACACACACATATAATATATATATCTATATTTAAAAAATAATATATATGTATATACATATATTATATGTGTGTGTATATATATATATACGCACATATATACACAAACACATATATGCAGATGTTTGTGTGTGTGTGTGTATATATATATATAACACACACACAAATATGTATATTGTACACACACACACACACACACATACACACACATATATATGTATATTATATATAGACACACACATGCTTTATAAGCTTTTTTGTGCGAACAATGCATGATTATTTCCACTGGTCATGGAACCAGCAAACAGGGGTCATCGATTTAAAACAAGAGACAACAAGAGAATTTAGGAGCAATATCTTTAAAAGGAAGCTTGTTGGAACGTGGAACACTTGTGGCAGAGGCAGTGAGCTCTTTATGGTGATAATGGCCAGTCAATTTTGTAAATTTATATGGTAGATAGAAATGCTGGAGAAACTCAGCAGGTGAGGAAGCATCTATGGAGCGAAGTAATAAATAAATAACAGTCACAAATCCCCACAGATATGTATTTTAAAGGTTGAGATTAGGGGGCATCATTGGGTCTCAGAACAAGGACCCATGTCAACGAGAGTAAAAATGATGGCATTTTAATATGATCAGTGGATTAACTGGTTTACTAAATGGCCTCAGCATTTGCCAGAATAACCCAGAGTATTATTAATGGCCACAGAGAATATGCTTGCTAATATTTGAATGCATTTAGCTCCTTAATAAAAATATAATTACCAGACAATTGCTGAATTATAACCTGTTCAGCACCGAATGTTTCAAGTCCAGTTCTTAAATTAATTAATTATTTGTAAGTCAACTAATTATGGAGTGGGCGAGTAATTTAATTATTGACTCGATTGAATAATTATGAGATGCAGAGTATAAGTTAACTTAATTTAGAAAAAGTCACATCCATTGTATAGAAAGTGAATGAATCCATTGTATAAATAAAAATGGAAAATTTATTGGCTGCCCTCAGGTCTTTAATACTGAACGCACAGCACAATATGGTACACAGACATGGGAATCAATTGGGCCAAAGTTGAATCCAAAACCGCTGAACTGTACAATATAAAACTGTAAAAAAATTCCAGGACAAGAGGCCGTTCATCGCGTTATGTTTACACCACTTCCACTTTCCAGAGCAATTCTAGGGGCGGCACGGCGGCGCAGCGGTAGAGTTGCGGCCTTACAGCGCCAGAGACCCAGGTTTGAACCTGACCTCGGGTGCAGTCTGTATGGAGTTTGCACGTTCTCCCCGTGACCTGTGTGGGTTTTCACCAGGTGCTCTGGTTTCCTCCCACATTCCAAAGACGTGCATGTTTGTCGGTTAATTGGCTTCTATAAATTGTACCTTGTCTGTAGGATAGATCTAGGTGATCTCTGGTTAGCGCGGACATGGGGGGCTGAAGGGCCTGTTTCACTAAAGTCTAAAGAATATTTCTTGCTGCATTTTCCATTCATACTGCTGAACCTCACTTCTTTAAAGACTAATAATATTAATTTTAAAACAGTATTAATGTAAAATAAAGCAAAAATAAATCAAATGACTGCACTTACCATCACATGAAGCACCAAGTCTTCAGAGATGATATCACTGCTAATCTGTGTACAATGTACTGCCGTTATGTATAAAAATAGGTAAACCAAAAATCTCTTTCCACCAGTTACTTTGCATGATACTTGAAATAAAATCCACTGGTTTGAGCTTATCGCCATAAAACCAAATTCATCAAGTATAGGCTCTGCTTAGACTTTCACCTAACCCGATCTAGTTGACCACTGTGTAGGAAGGAACTGCAGATGCTGGTTTACACCAAAGATAGACACAAACGCTGGAGTAACTCAGTAACGCAGCATCTCACGTCTATCCTAGGTTCCCTAATGGTTGACGGCTCATGAACAAAAGAACATCGGAGTGCCAAATTCAAGTTAATGCTTTTAAATGTTATGAAGTTGGTTCATATTTTTGCCAGTAGTGTGCGAATTCCGGATGCCTTAATACCAGATAAACCAGAGTGTACTCTAATTGGTTTTATCTCCCTCCTGTATGGGAAGGAACTGCAGATGCTGGTTTACATCGAAGATGGACACAAAATGCTGGAGTAACTCAGCGGTTAGGCAACACCTCTAGAGCAAAGGAATAGGTGACGTTTCCAGTCGAGATCCTTGAAGAAAGGTCTTGACCTGAAATGTCACCTATTCCTTTTATGATCTTGTGGGTTTTCCCCGGGTGCTCTGGTTTCCCCCCACATTGCAGGTTTGTCGATTAAATGAATTCTGTAAATTGTTCCTCGTTTGTCGGACAGAACTAGTGTATGGGCGATCGCTGATTGTCTCGGACACCATCCCAAGGCCCTTGAAGAATGATCTCGACCCAAAACGTCACCTGTTCCTTTTCTCCAGATATACTGCACGACCTACTGAGTTACTCCAGCATTTTGTGGCTATTTTCTTTATCTCCTGCCTCGTTAGTGTGGTCATAATGCATAGAATCCTAGGACAGAATGATTTTAATTTCCTTTTAAAAAGACATTGGCAATGATTTCTTGTTATTTATCTCCGTAGGGTTCAACAGTATCAAGGGAAGCCAGTGGAAAAGAAAAGGTATGGTGATCTGTATTTACGAGTTGCATAATTGTCTCATGTTCCAAGGTTCATGTTATTGGAGGAAAATTAGCCTGTTCGGCCAATCAAGTCTACTTCGCCATTCAATCATGGCTGATCTATCTTTCCTTCTCAACCCCAATCTCCTGCCTTCTCTCCATAACCCCCTGATACACGTACTAATCAAGAATCTATCAATATCCACCTTCAAAATATCCATTGACTTGACCTCCACAGCCGTCTGTGGCAATGAATTCCACAGATTCACCACCTTCTGACTAAAGACATAGCTCCTCACCTGTTTTCTATACGTACGTCCTTTTATTCTGCGGTTATGGCCTCGGGTCCTAGACTCTCCCAATAGTGGAAACATCCTCTCCACATCCGCTCTATCCAGTCTTCTCAGCTGCTTTGGTGTAACACAACAACCCCCCACGCCTTCTATGCTACCCCACAGCTCTGTTGAACTGTATGTAACACAATCGCACCCTTGCCTCATAAGCAACTTTACTGCAATGCTTTTACCTCAGAAATACAACTGACATTAAAACAATGTATTTATCATTAAAACTATAATGCACAATAAAGTGCATCATTTTATTTCTGATACATCCCCCCCAAAAAATCTAAGTACTAGGGGGGAAAAAAGCTTTGGAAAATCTTGGCCATTTTGTATTGATGGAATCGACAGGAACATAAAGGATACAGAGGTTGAAGGATTCTTCTCCTATTGGTCTTTATTTTAATATTATTATGATTATATCGGCATGAGCCAGACAGCATGGAATTAGGCCCTTCGGCCCATCGGGTTTGTGCCGACTATCAAGCATCCATTTGGTTTGGAGGTACAGTGCGGAAACAGGCCCTTCGGTCCACCTGGTCCACACCGACCAGCGATCCCCGCACATTAACACTACCCGACACACACTATGGAAAATTTACAATTTTACCAAGCCACTTAGCCTACAAACCTTTACATCTATGGAGTGTGGGAGGAAACCAAAGATCCCGGGGAGAAAACCCACGCAGGTCACGGGGAGAAGGTACAAACTCCGTACAGATAGCGCCGTGCAGAAGTCGGGATCGAACCTGGGTCTCAGGCGCTGTGAGGCAGCAACTCTACCGCTGCGCCACTGTACCGCCCAAAACTAATCCCATTTTATTCTTCCCATCCTCTCCTCCTAGTTTCTATCAATCACCTGCACACTAGGGGTAATTTACAGGGTAGACACAAAATGCTGGAGTAACTCCACCCAAACGTCACCCATTCCTTCTCTCCATAGATGCTGCCCCGCCCGCTGAGTTACTCCAGCATTTTGTGTCTATCTTCGATTTTATCCAGCATCTGCAGTTCTTTCTCACACAGTGTCAATTTACAGTCACGAATTAACCCTCCATCCCACTCGTCTTTGGGATATGGGAAGAAACCAGCATTCCCGGGGAGAACCAATGCAGGTACAGTGAGAATGTGTCAGATCCACACAGCTAGCACCTGAAGTCAGGATGAAACTCAGGGTGCCGGAGCTATGAGGCAGGGGCATCCACTGAGCAGCGCTATCCATTAGTGAGCCACAACCTGCGGTAGAAGAGACCCTGTGTAAGAATTAGTTTCACAGCAGGAGGATAGCTATTAAAAAAACATTGCAGCAACACTCCGATACCAAGTCCCAAGGGGCTTGCATTAGAGTGCGTTGGCTCTCCTGTTGTCTTGAGAAGGTGCCTCCAGGGAAGAACACGGGTGGCACAGCGGGTAGAACTATTGCTTATAGGCAGGAACGGGGTACTGACAATAGACAATAGACGCAGGAGTAGGCCATTTGGCCCTACAAGCCAGCACCGCCATTCAATGTGATCATGGCTGATCATCCCCAATCAGTACCCCGTTCCTGCCTTCTCCCCATATCTCCATATCCCCTTCTCCTCATATCCCCTGACTCCGCTATCTTTAAGAGCCCTATCTAGTTCTCTCTTGAAAGCATTCAGAGAACCTGCCTCCACCGTCCTCTGACGCAGAGAATTCCACAGACTCACCACTCTCTGTGAGAAAAACTGTTTCCTCGCCTCCATTCTAAATGGCCTACTCCTTATTCTCAAACTGTGGCCCCTGGTTCTGGACTCCCTCAACATCGGGAACATGTTTCCTGCCTCTAGTGTGTCCAAGCCGTTAACAATCTTATATGTTCCAATGAGATCCCCTCTCTTCCTTCTAAACTCCAGAGTGTACAAGCCCAACTGCTCCATTCTCTCAGCATATGACAGTCCCGCCATCCTGGGAATTAACCTTGTAAACCTACGCTGCACTCCCTCAATAGCAAGAATGTCCTTCCTCAAATTAGGGGACCAAAACTGCACACAATACTCTGAGGTGTGGTCTCACTAGGGCTCTGTACAACTGCAGGAGGACCTCTTTGCTCCTATATTCGATTCCTCTTGTGAAAAAGGCCAACATGCCATTCGCTTTCTTCACTGCCTGCTTTACCTGCATGCCTACTTTCATAGACTGATGTACAAAGACCCCCAGATCCCGTTGTACTTCCCCTTTTCCCAACTTGACGCCATTTAGATAGTAATCTACCTTCCTGCTTTTGCTACCAAAGTGGATAACCTCACATTTATCCGCATTAAACTTCATCTGCCATGCATCTGCCCACTCCCACAACCTGTCCCAACCTGTCCCCCAATACCATGTGCCCTAATTTTGCCCATTAATCTCCTGTGTGGGACCTTATCAAATGCTTTCTGAAAGTCCAGATTGTGGATGATCAGCCATGATCACATTGAATGGTGGTGTTGGCTCAAAGGGCCGAATGGCCTACACCTGCACGTATTGTCTATTGTCTATTCACAGTGCCAGAGTCCCAGGTTCGATCTTTACCCGGTCTATGTGGAATTTGCATGTTCTCCCTGCGACCGCATGGTTTTCCTTCAGGTCTCAAGGATGAGTCTCACTCCCTCTTCTCCCCTCTCCCATCAGGTAAGAGGTACTGAAGTGTGAAAACGCACACCTCCAGTTTCAGGGACAGTTTCTCCCCAGCTGTTTTGAGGCAACTGAACCAACTAGAGAACAGTCCTGACCCACTACCTCCTTTATTAGAAAGCCTTGGACTATTTTTAATCGGACGGACTTTACTGGACTTGCACTAAACGTTATTCCCTCTATCTAGTATCTGTACACTGTGGACAGCTTGATTGTAATCATGTATTGTCTTTCCGCTGACTGGATCGCACACATCAAAAAAGCTTTTCACTGTTTCTCAGTGCACGTGACAATAGCAAATCTACAGGGTCCTCCCACAGGCTCGTAGGTTCATTGGCCTCTGTAAATTGCCCCTGTTGTGTAGGGAGTGGTTGAGAAAGTGAGATAACTTAGAACAAAAGTGTGAATGGGTGCTGGATGGCCGGCATGGACCCGGAGGGCTGAATGGCCTGATTCCTTGCTGCATCTGTTGACGGTTCACTTAACTAAGACTTCCACTGCTTCTGTGCATTTCCCGGCAATTAGACCGAGGCCCAGAGGGCCGTCTTTGGCGCCAGTAAACTGTGAGACAAAGCGTTGAGAAAAACAATGAAGACGCAAGAGACTGCAGATGATGGAGCCTCGAGCAAAGATCAAGGTGTTGGAGGAACACTGTGGGTCAGGCAGCATCTGTGGAGGGAAATGGAGAACAACGTTTTGGATCAGGTCCCTTCTTCAGACTGATGGGAGGAGGAGAGGGGAGGTAATAGGCAGAAAGAGAAGAGGGGAAGGGGTGGAGGCAACAGCTCTGCGCTCTAGTCTGAAGAAGGGCCCTGACCTGAAGCATCTTCTGACTCCTTGCCTCCACAGATGCTGCCTGACCTGCTGAGTTCCCCTGTATTTCGCGTTAGAGAGAAACTATGTTCCTCAGAATGAATAGTGGCAGTAGATGCAAAATAAGACCTCCCCAGATAATTCTTGCAAGAACAAGATTGAACGGGACATCATAATGGCAATGTTAACCCTACTCGAAATAACGCAACTTAATCCCTGTCCCTAGTGTAACTGACGCAATTTATCCAGAGACATGTGCATGGGTTTTTGTGATGTTTAAACCTCTAGTGAATTTCTCAGTTACCGATGTAATTATGTAATGTGTTCTTGTTATTTCTGCAAGGGCACCATCCTATTGGAGTACCTGTTCTTCTAAACTGAATGTTTAAGAAGGAACTGCAGATGCTGGGAAATCAAACGTTGCCTATTTCCTTCGCTCCATAGATGCTGCTGCACCTCCTGAGTTTCTCCAGCACTTTTGCCTATCTTCTAAACTGAATCCCATTAAACGCAACGATTAAGAAACATCTAGACAGAAACATGGATAGGAGTGGTTTATAGGGATGTGAGCCAAACGCAGGCAGATGGGACTAGTATGGATGGGAGATGTTGGTCAGTTTGGGCCGAACAGCCTGTTTCAACGCTGTATGACTCCATAATCGATAATGTACCAGAATATATATAAAAAGTCTGTGCCAAACATGATGCCAACTTAAATTAATCTTATCAGCCTGCTTGCGATTCACATCTCTCCATTCCCTGCATATCATGTGCCTATTAAAAGCCTCTTAAACGCCACCATCATATCTGCCTCCACCACCACCCACCCCTGGCAGTGCATACTAGTCACCCACCTCCGTTTATTTACAAAAACTTGCCCCGCACATCTCCTTTAAACTTTGGTAGACACAGAATGCTGGAGTAACTCAGCGGGACAGGCAGCATCTCTGGAGAGAAGGAATGGGCGACGTTTTGGGTCGAAACCCTTCTTCAGACTGATGTCAGGGGAGTGGCGAGACAAAGATAGAATGTAGACGGAGACAGTAAGACGAGTCGGCGAACTGGGAAGGGGATGGAGAGAGAAAGCAAGGGCTACTTGAAGTTAGAGAAGTCAATGTTCATACCACTGGGCTGTAAGCTGCCCAAGTGAAATATGAGGTGCTGTTCCTCCAATTTGCACTGGGCCTCACTCTGACAGTGGAGGAGGCCCAGGACACAAAGGTCAGCTTGGGAATGGGGGGGGGGGGGGGTGGGGGAGTTGAAGAGCTGAGCCACCGGGAGATGAGGTAGGTTAAGACGGACTGAGCGGAGGTGTTCAGTGAAACAATTGGCGAGCCTGAGCTTGGTCTCGCCCGTGTAGAGAAGTTAAACTTCAAACTTTCCCACTCTTACTCCAAAGTTATGCCCTCTAGCCTGGGGCTGTCTCCCCTATCGATGTCTCATAATTCTATATCGGCAACTGAGCCATCTTATCAACAAATGGAGCGCGGTCCTGTGCCATTAACTACCTAACTGGAGACCCTCCAAGTATCTTTAATTGGATGTTAGTAGACTATCTTGCACTCAATGTTATTCCCTTTATTGTGCGTCTGTGCATTGTGGACAGATCGATTGTAATCACGTGCTCACTGGTCAGCACACGACAAAAGCTTTACTCTGTACCTCGGCACACGTGACAATAAACTAAACCACTACTAGGCTTCTCCGCAACATCTCTCATTCTGGAGAAAACAATCAACGCTGGCAGAGTGAGGCAGCAACTCTGCCGCTGTGACATCGTGCCGGCTTAGGGCGCGAGTCTTTGATCATTGTGAACGCCGTACCTCTTTGGTGGGAGATGTTGAGTAAATAGAAACGTAAGCAGCCGGAGAAAGCCCATGCGATCAGAGTGCCCGTAGTCAGGATTGAACCCAGGTCTCTGGCGCTGTAAGGCAGCAACTCTGCCGCTGCGCCACCGTGCCGCCCAAGAGCTTTGAGGTTAACTCTCTGGAATGGTGCTGGATCTGTGCCACAACTCTCGTCTCGATCATCAGGGGTCCACCATCTCCTGTGGGCAGTTTGATCATTTGTGCTTCCAGACATTTAGGTTTGGTTCAAAGGTGCCAGTAGCCACTGTGCGAGCCGGCTCTGCCACTGCCCTGCAGGTGGTACACTCTGTAATGGGCTTTTCTTTGCTCATTGTATCCCGACAATTTGTCATTTCTCAAATAATACTTTACATCTGCACATCTCGCACAATGAATAGCTTTTTATTTGATGTGTGTCGACCATTGTTGTGCAGCCATTCCGTCTCGCAAACAGGCAGGAGATGAATGGGCTGTCAGTCTGACTTCAGCTGGTATTGGGTGTATGAGCTTGATACATCAATCATCTGTTGCACACTGCAAACTCACTGCAGTAATTGTGCAGCTCCAGAACATAAATAAACACACTAACGGTGATTGACTCACACACAGCATGCATTATGCATTTTTAATAGGCATTGGAGAAAAGGTCATAGAGTCTTACAGCATGGAAGCAGGCCATTCGGCCCAACTTGCCCATGCCGACAAAGATGCCCCATCTACACCAATCTTTTCCTCAGAATAGCACCGTGGGTTTGCTAATGGTTTTGATTTCTCTTAGCTTTCGAATGTTATTACGTGGCAAATGAATGTAACTCAAAGCTTATCACTGTACCTCAGTACACGTGACAATAAACTAAACTCAAACTAAAGTAGCCCAACGGGAAACCTGGCTGAGATTTAAATTTCGCCTCACCCTAAAAATCAGTATTGTAGCAGCTTTGTGCATGGAAGGAGCAGCATTCTGAAGAAGGGTCCCGGACACAAAAGGTCACCTATGAACGTTGTCCAGAGATGCTGCCTGACCTGCTGAATTACTCTAGCACTTGTGGTTATATTTATGGCAGCTTTCCTGATCACTGTATCACCAACATTCACTGACAAGAATCATCTTGTTCTCACAACCGAGATGAATCTTGGAGTTTGCTATTTAACGAGCCAACTGGCTAATGATCAACTGCTACTAGTTATATTCCTGGTTAGTAAATGATGACTGAAATATAGCCATTGACCATGTCTACTGATCTCCGTAATCGCAATCCTGAACGATATGCGTGTGAAGTTTAATATTTCTGTGCATTGGTCATTAAAGCATCAAAATTTAGTTTAGTTTAGAGATACAGCGTGGAAACAGGTCCTCCGCCCCACCGATTCTGTGCCGACCATTGATCACCCTTGCACTAGTTCTATCCTTCAAACTAGGGTTAATTTACAGAAGCCAATTAACCTACAAACCTGCACATCTTTGGGATGTGGGGGGGGAAACCGGAGCAACCGGAGAAAACCCAAGCGATCACAGGGTGAACGTACAAACTCCATACAGACAGCACCCGTAGTCAGGATCGACCCCGGGTCTCTGGCGCTGTGAGGCAGCAACTCTACCGCTGTGCCACCGTGCTGCAGTGGCGATCAAGCAAAATGTATGAGTCTTAGGTCATTGTGAATGCTGCACCTCTTTGTTGAGGGATGTTGAGTAAAAATAAATGCCATTTTGAACCCAAATTATTCACGCTCCTAAAATGGTGTGTCCTACTGACACCTTACTGTAAAGGCTTACGGATGAAAGGCCATCGCTCACACACGCTAATACATGGCTGTCGGTTCCCATGATGCTATAAGTCAGCAGCTTTGAGGAAAGAACGTGTAAGGACACAAGGAGATAGTCAGTGAAACATTGTTCCCTCTGCTGTGTTGCTTGCAGACAATATCTCGGTTGTCAATGGATGAATAAGCTGCCTGTTGAAAAAAAAAGAATTATGATGTGTTGTGGAGCTTTTGTGTCGAGGCTTAAAGTTAAAAAAGAAATGCCAGGGAAAATAGCGCAGTGATGTTTCCTTTGAAATAGAGCTTACACCAACTAAAAATTATTATACATCTCGAGTTGTGATTCACATACAGTTAGATCTGTGAAAGGGAGCAATAAGTGTATGTAATTTAACTTTCCATTTGCAAATACTCAAATGCTTTACTCAGATATTTGTATGCCATCTTTACACCCCACTTGTGCAACGTGGTGAAGAACTTTCCCACAAAATAAAAAACAGCCAAATGTCTGCTTTCTGTTTCCTCTTGGTTTTCTGTGATTTTTCTGTCGATTGCCATTTGTGCATAGTTCAGTTTATTGTCACGTGTACCGAGGTTCAGTGAAAAGCTTTTGTTGCGTGCCAACCAGACAGACCAAAGTTAGACACAAAATGCTGGAGTCACTCAGCGGGACAGGCAGCATTTTTTCCTGGAATAAAGGAATGGGTGACGTTTCGGGTCGAGACCCTTCTTCAGACAGTGCAAACATTATACTTGATCCGCAGCATACAGGTGCAGGAGAAAGGGAATAACGTTTAGTGCAAATTCAGTCCAGTAAAGTCTGATTAAAGATAGTCCAAGGGTCTCCAATGAGGTAGATAGTACTTCGGGACCTTTCTCTAGTTGTTGGTAGGATGGTTCAGTAGCCGGATAACAGCTAGGAAGAAACTGTCCCTAAATCTGAAGGTGTGCGTTTTCATACTTTTATACCTCTTGCTTGATGGGAGAGGGGAGAAGAGGAAGTGTTCCAGAATTATGCTTGACATAGCAGTAATTGTGGAGTAATATACTTATTAGATTCTCCTGAAGAGTCACATGCAGGCAGAGGAGATTAACTTGGCATCATGTACAGCACAGACGTTGTGGACCCAGAAATGGACAGTTTCTGGGCTGTACTGCTCTTTACAAAAGATAGACACAAAATGCTGGAGGAGCTCAGCGGGTCAGGTGGCATCTGTGGAGGGAAATGTCCAGGACCCTCCTTGAATTTTCACATCTGAAGAAGGCTCCCCGACCTGAAACATCGCCCCATCCTTTTTCTCCAGAGATGCTGCCTGACCCGCCGAGTTACTCCACCATTTTGTGTGTATCTTTGATATCAACCAGTATCTGCAGTCCCTTTTTATTACTGTGACGGCCATTCTCTGTGCGTTGGGATCAATGCGTTGTGCGAGTTGCATTATATGGACGTGCGGTCTCTTTTGTTTCAGGCCAAGGAGCTGCCAACGCTGAAAGACAACGACTTTCTCAATGAAGGGCAGAGAATTCAAATAGGAGATGAAAATAAAAAGATGTTTCTGGACAAACTCAAGCGTGATGTTGAGGTCAGTAATTGTTGGTAAAGTTTACTTCATCTAAACAGAAGCAGCTGAAACACACTGAATAAGCACAGGGTTGGATAGGAAGCAAGCTTGGGCAGACGGTAGACAAAGGTGCTGGAGAAACTCAGCAGGTGCAGCAACATCTATGGAGCAAAGGTCAGACGGTGACCTGACACTGGACGACATCAGTGTGAAGAAGGGTTTCGGTCCGAAACGTTGCCTATTTCCTTCGCTCCATAGATGCTGTTGCACCTGCTGAGTTTCTCCAGCACTTTTGTCTACCACTGGACGACATCATTTTTTTTGCCACAGATCTGTGGTTCGGACTGGATTCTTGCCTTTTATGTTTGAATATGAAGCATTGGGTGCTTGACTGCTTGGACGGGTGCTGTACGGAGTTTGTACGTTCTCCCCGTGATCCGCGTGGGTTTTCTCCATGATCTTCGGTTTCCTCCCGCACTCCAAAGACGCACGGGTTTGTAGGTCGACACAAAAAGCTGGAGTAACTCAGCGGGACAGGCAGCATCTCTGGAGGGAAGGAGTGGGTGACGTTTCGGGCCGAGACCCTTCTTCAGACTGAAAGCCACGGGGAACGGGAAACGAGAGATATAGACGATATAGAGAGATATAGAACAATGAATGAAAGATATGCAAAAAAGTGACGTTGACAATGGAAACAGGGCATTGTTAGCTGTTTGTTGGATGAGAACGAAAAGCTGGTGCGACTTGCATGTGGGACGGATGGAGATATAGTCACTGATTCTACAGTACACTCATAGAATGCAAGGGTTACTTGAAGTTAAATAAATCAATATTCATACTGATATTGACGGGATTAGCGCATGTTAGCTGCAGGGTGAGGTTTGACAAACTTGGATTGTTCTCCCTGTAAACCAGGAGGTTGCGGGGAGACTTGATACAGTGTATAACATTATGAGCGGCATAAATAGTTGAACAGAACAGTTCAACAAAACTGTCTAACAAAACAGTTAGAACCCTTTTCCCAGGATGGGAAATTCAGATACTAGACGGCACAGCTTAAGAGGGAGAGGGGCAAAGTTTGTCCCAAGGTCCAACACCAGAAGATATAGCTATAAGATAAGAGGGGAGATATTTAATCGAGCTGTGCGGGGCAGATGTGCGGGGCTGGTGGGGGCCTGGAACGCACTGCCAGGGGCGGTGGGGAGGCAGATACGACAGTGCAGTTTAAAAGGCTTTTAGATAGCCACATGGAAGTGTAGGAAATAGAGGGATATGGATCATGTACAGGCAGATGAGATCAGTTTAACTTGGCATCATGTTTGCCGCATGCATGGTGGGCTGAAGGGCCCGTTCCTGTGTTATAGCGTGATACAGTGTGGAAACAGGCCCTTTGGCTCAACTTGCCCACACCAGCCAACATGTCCCAGCTACACCAGTTCCACCTGCCCACCGTTTTGATCCATATCCCTCCAAACCTGTCCTATCCATGTACCTGTCTAATTGTCGGGATAGTCCCTACCTCAGCCTCCTCTGGCAGCTTTTTCCATACACCCACCACCCTTTGTGCGAAGTTGTTGTGCTGTTCTATAAAAAGGGCTTGACTCTCTTGACTGCTGACGCTGGGAGCCCTTCAGACTATACATTCCAGATGTGAAGTTGGGTGATTTACATTATTTGGCAGGTAGGCAAAAATGCTGGAGAAACTCCGCAGGTGAGGCAGCATCTATGGAGAGAAGGAATAGGTGACGTTTTGTGACGAAACGCCACCTATTCCTTCTCTCCATAGATGCTGCCTCACCTGCTGAGTTTCTCCAGCATTTTTGTCTACCTTCGATTTTTCCAGCATCGGCAGTTCTTTCTTAAACATTATTTGGCAAACTCCCAGAGATGAGAGGAACACTCCACCTGGGGCAGTTTAATGGTCCTGATGTTGGGCCATTGGTTAAACATCCTCACTTTCCCCAATTTGTCTTTGATTTGAACAGTTTTTAGCACAGCTGAAGATCATGGACTACAGCCTGTTGGTTGGCATCCACGACGTTGACCGAGCCGAGCAAGAAGAGGTGGAGGTGGAGGAGAAAGGTGAAGAGGAGGACTGTGAAAACGACGGAATGAGCCATCCTGTTGGTTCGTACGGAACTCCACCAGACAGTCCTGGAAATATGTTGAACTTCCCGCGAATCTTTGGACCAGGAGAGTTTGACCCGACAGTGGACGTGTATGCTATAAAGAGCCAGGACAGTAAGTGGAGTTAACCTTTTGTAATATATTTCCATTGTCGACCATCGAAAAAGAGAAAAACGTATCTATATATATTTTGGGAGGCACAGCGGTAAAGTTGCTGCCTTACAGCACCAGAGACCCAGATTCGATCCTGACTACAGGGGCTGTCTGTACGGAGTTTGTATGTTCTCCCTGTGACCTACATGGGTTTCCCCCAGGATCTCCCACGCTCCAAAGACGTACAGGTTTGATGATTAATTGGCTTGGTATAATTGTAAATTTTCCCTGCTATGTGCAGGATAGCGTTAGTGTGCAGGGATCACTGGTCGGCACGGACTTGATGGGCCAAAGGCCCTGTTTCTGCGCCCTGACGAAAACTAAAATAACCATTTTGTTGTACGGCATTTCTAACTATTCCAATGTAGCAACTTTGTTGGGGGCACCATCATCACAGGGAAGCAATGGCTCATAAAGGCCAAGTCAGGCAACCATGGATTGTTTAGGAAGGAACTACAGATGCTAGTTTACATCGAAGATAGACACAAAATGCTGGAGGAACTCAGCGGGACAGGCAGCATTAGGGGGAGAAGGAATGGGAGACGTTGGGGGTCGAGATCCTTCATATGATGATAAAACACTCTTAATTCTTTAGATTGTCGAGACAGGGAGTGTGGAAGGAACAAAGAGCATGGCGGTTGTAGATTTTGGGAACTTCTTCTTGCGTATGGCGTGAACTATAGCCTAAAGTTATAGGTCAACTTGTTCTATTTCATCTTGTTTGTGCACGTCGGGTTAGTAGTCGAAACAGGGTGGACCACTTGAAGGTTGCAATCTCCCACCCCATTTAGGGAACTGCAGATGCTGGAATGCTGAAAAACACCCTTTCACGCCCCCCCCCCCCCCCCCAGCAAACAGCCGTCTGTGGCAATTAATTCCACAGATTCACTACTCTCTGACTAAAGAAATTCCACCTCATCTCCGTTCTAAAGCTACATTCTTATATTCTGAACCTATGGTCTCTGGTTCTAGACTCTCCCATTACTGGAAACATCTTCATCCACTATCTCAGCGGGTGAGGGAGCATCTATGGAGCGAAGGAAATAGGCAACAGTCTGAAGAAGGGTTTCGGCCCGAAACGTTGCCTATTTCCTTCGCTCCATAGATGCTGCCTCACCCGCTGAGTTTCTCCAGCACTTTTGTCTATCTTCGATGTTCCAGCATCTGCAGTTCCTTCTTAAACACTCATCCACTATCCAGGCCTTTCACTATTCAGTGGGTTTCACTGAGATCCCAGCCCCTCATCCTTCTAAATTACAGCGTGTACAGTCCCAGGGCCAACAATGGCTCCTCATACATTAACCCAGTCATCCCCGGGATCATTCTCGTACGCGGAATGTAACATCCCCTGCACAGTTCTGATTGAGTGTAGGGTGCCTGTGATCCCAGTTCTGATCATTCAACATTTTGCACGTTTGTGCAGTTTATCAGTAGGTGGTAAAAAGTGCAAATTAAACATTATTGCTTTCAGCTGTACATTGTTTTTATTGAATTTAGCATCAGTGTTGTATTTGGCAAGTGGAGTGAGGGACATGGTCAGATCCAACTGTAAACTGTGTTTGTCTTGGTCTTTTTCCCCGTAACATCAGGAGTCACAGTGGGGTGTCAGGTCAGAGGTACAAGCAATGAAACCCTGTTTGATCTTCAGTCTTGGAGTCTTTTGAGCTGCTGGGAAAATGGCTCTAAGTTGTAGTTTATATTAGGGGTACAGCGCGGAAACAGGCCCTTCAGCCCACCGAGTCCGCACCAACCTGCGACCCCCATACACCAGCACTACACTACACGCTAGGGACAATTTATAATTTTACCAAAGCCAATTTTGGTCGTCCCATTACAGGAAAGATGTGGCTGCGTTGGAAAGGGAGCAGAGATTTACCTAAATTATGTAAGAAAGAGCTGCAGGTGCTGGTTAAAATCGAAGGTAGTCTGAAGAAGGGTCTCGACCCGAAACGTCACCCATTCCTTCACTCCACAGATGCTGCCTCGCCCGCTGAGTTACTCCAGCATTTTGTGTTTACCTAAATGAAACCTGGATTAGTGTGTATTAGCTACAGGGAGAGGTTGGACAAACTTGGATGGTTCTCCCATTAACACTGAAGGTTGCGGGGAGACCTGATGCAGTATATAAACTTATGAAACGCATAGATACTTGAACAGAACAGTTCAACAAAACTGACTAACGAAACAGTAAAGAACATTGTTCCGAGGATTGAAAAACTCAAATACTAGCGGACATGGGTTTGAGGTTGGAGGGGCGAAGTTTTTCCCAGGGTGAAAATGTCCAGCAATAGAAGGCATAACTATCAGGTGAGAGTGGGAAAGTTTCATGGAGAGTGGAGGTGGCCTGGAATGCACTGCCAGGGAAACAGGCCCTTCAGCCCACCGAGTCTGTGCTGACCAGTGAGTACACTGGCACTATACTACACACTGGGGACTATTGATAATTTCACCAACGTCTTTGGAAATAGAGAGAGTACAGAGGAGATTTACTAGAATGTTGCCTGGGTTTCAGCACCTAAGTTACAGAGAAAGGTTGAACAAGATAGGTCTTTATTCTTTGGAGCGCAGAAGGTTAAGAGGGGACTTGATAGAGGTCTTTAAAATTATGAGAGGGATAGACAGAGTTGACGTGGATAAGCTTTTTCCATTGAGCGTAGGGAAGATTCAAACACGAGGACATGATTTGAGAATTAAGGGATTAAGAATTAAGTTTAGGGGTAACATGAGGGGGAACGTCTTTACTCAGAGAGTGGTGGCTGTGTGGAATGAGCATCCAGTGGAAGTGGTGGAGGCAGGTTCGATTTTATCATTTAAAAATAAATTGGATAGGTATATGGGCGGGAAAGGTATGGAGGGTTATGGTCTGAGTGCAGGTAGATGGGACTAGGTGAGAGTAAGTGTTCGGCACGGACTAGAAGGGCCGAGAAGGCCTGTTTCCGTGCTGTAATTGTTATATGGTTAATGTGGGACGAAACCGGAGCTTGTTTCTGACTCTAAAGCCCCTGTCCCACTTAGGAGACCTAAACAGCAACCTCTGGTGACCTTGCCCGCCACCCCAAAAAAAAATCAAGGTGGAGGTGACCTGCAACTTCCTTCCACCTCCCACGCATATGTTGAAAACCTTCCTCGACTATGAAGAAAACCGGCTGCGACTAAAACATTTTCGATTTTTAAAACAGCAAACTACTTTTAGTCAAGGCTGGTTTTAATCATGATGAAAAAATAGCAGCAACCTAGATGAAGGCTCGACCACGCGGAAACCACTTTCTACCATTAGGGAGAGTGACCAAAACCTCCGGTGGAAACCTTGGGTGGCGGGCAAGGTCACCAGAGGTTGCTGATTAAGTCTCCTAAGTGGGACAGGGGCTTAACTCTGCCTCCACTGAGGGAAGTGGGAGGCAACAGAGAAGAGGCCGCATGATATTTGGACAGAGGTAAATGGACAGCAGGGTCCGTAAATGTCCCTGCCATTATTCCAAAACGCTGAAAAGAAAAATGCCTAACGTGAGCGAATGCCATTGTCAGAATGCAAATATACACCAGGTTAATCAGCACACGAGAAACCAAAAGAATCTAATGCATCAACTGTGAAGCAGGGTTGCTTTTTAAGTTGTGACTTCTTGATGAACTTTAGTTTTGTTCACATACATAGAGCGTGAAAAAACGGACCTTCGGCCCACCCGTGCACTGGCTCTATCCCACACACGAGAGACATTTTACAGAAGCCAATTCACACACACAGAAGATAGTCTGGAGGAAGGTCGTGACCCGAAACGTCACCCATTCCTTCTCTCCAAAGATGCTGCCTGGCCCGCTGGGTTACTCCAGCGTTTTGTGTCTATTTTCGGTGTAAACCAGCATCTGCAGTTCCCTCCTACACATAACCCACAAACATGCACGTCTTTGGCGTATGGGAGGAAACCGGAGCACCTGCGAGATTTTACAATTTCTGTCATTTCAATATTCAACAGAGAGGCTGCCTACAATTACGTTTGCCATTATGCAATAAGGGCAGGATTGTAACATGTGGTCACTAAATTGGGGTACTGTATCAAGAATGTATCTTGTTTTAACTTTAAATCTCACAAGCCAGCGGCTTGTTGACTTGGACTTGGAAACATCAATTTGCTGGCGTGCCGACGTAACGTCTAATTAGGCAGTCGTCGTTGCCGTGGCGATGACCGGAAACACTGTTGGCATTGACTGTTGTCACGGAAATTGTGGTTCGCTAATTAGATGGTGCACTTGTAATGTGCTGGCTCCCTCTCGCTCACTCCCTCTCTCACTTTACCGGGGGTCTTGGCAAATTGTCCCCGCACCCGCAGACAGAATCCAAATATAATAAACCCTTTTCACACAAAGGGTGGTGGGTGTATGGAACGAGCTGCCAGAGGAGGTAGTTGAGGCTGGGACTATTCCCAACGTTGGACAGGTACATGGATCAGACAGGTTTGGAGGGATATGGACCAAACGCAGGCAGGTGGGACGAGTGTAGCTGCGACATGCTGGCCGGTGTGGGCAAGTTGGGCTGCAGGGCCTGTTTCCACGCTGTATCACTCTATGACTATGAGTAAAGGCAAAGTTAGTGTTGCCACAATGGCACAATAAGCATGTGTTCTCTTTCGTGCTTGCACCATAACCGTGTAGTAATTCTTTTGTTCTCCAATGTCAGTCACACAGGCTAATTTTCCAGATGCTCCAAGGAAGGAAGTGTTCTTCATGGCAATAATCGACATTTTAACTCACTACGATGCAAAGAAGAAAGCTGCCCATGCTGCCAAAACAGTGAAACACGGGGTAAGTTGCACTCCCGTCTGGTTTAGTTTACAGATGCAGCGCGGAAACAGGCCCTTCGGCCACCGAGTCCGCGCCAACCAGCGATCACCCCGTACACTAGCACTATCCTACACACGCTAGGGACAACTTACAATTATTACCAAAGCCGAGTAACCTACGAACCTGCGTGTCTTTGGAGTGTGGGAGGAAACCAGAGCACCCGGAGAAAACCCACACGTTCACACGGAAAGCGTTCAAACTCCGTACAGGCAGCGCCCGCAGTCAGGATCGATCCTCATTTGTTTCCTCTCATTCTTTCTGTTTTTTACTCTTTTTTTCCCTCTCTCACTCTCTCCCACTATCGGTGGGACCACCTCTGATCTCGGATTCTTTCTTTCAAATCCCCTTTGTACCGCTTCTTCTAGGCAGCTAAGTGCCGTGAAATTGTCAGGAGCAGTTACAGAGAAACAATCTGAAATGTTGCCTTATTTGTCTGGACCGGGAGAGGTTAGAATTTATTATGCAAACAGACCAAGCCCTGGTTAGATCACATCTGGGCTGCAAGGCACCATTCTCAGGTTGGGTGATATTTTGGGTCGGGACACCAAGGAACCGCAGAATAAGATGCAGATCCCGACCCGGAACGTCACCCATCCCTTTTCTCCAGAGATGCTGCCAGACCCAGTGAGTGTCTATCTGTCGTATAAACCAGTATATGCAGTTACTCCAGCACTTTTTGTTTTGGAAACCAGCATCTGCAGTTCCTTCTATCTGCAGAAGCAGAGACCATGTCCGTAGACCATATGATGGTGTTAGTTTAGTTTCGAGATACATCACGGAAACGGGCCCTTCCGCCCACCGAATCCGCGCTGCCTATCGATCATTCATTCACATGTTCAATGATATCCCACTTTCAAACCCACTCCCTACACAGTAGGCGTATTTGTTTCCTACACACTATCCTACACACTACAGGCAAGTTATAATTTTACCAAAGCCAATTAACCTACCAACTGTACGAATGTGGAGAATGGGAGGAATCCAGAACACCCGAGAAAACTCACTCAATCAAAGGAAGAACATACAAACACTGTACAGACAGCACCCGTAGCCCGGGTCGAACCCGGGTCTCTGGCGCTGTAAGGCAAGGACTCTTACCATTGTGCCACCATGGATAGGTAACGTTTCGGGTCAGAACCCATCTTCAGACCGCCTGAAACGTCATCTATCCATGTTCCCCGCCCAGCCCGCTGAGTTACTCCAGCACTCTGTGTCTTCCTCTGCTTCTGTGCTTCGATCTTGAAGGGTTAACCTGTTCTCTGCCAAGTTTTTTCTCCCCCCCACTATTGGCCATGTCCCGAGTGTACTCGGGGGTGGCACTGAACAGGTTAATGGCCTCTTAGCACAGTTCTGTGTTAGAATAACGCATTGTTTTGTTTTGCGCATTGCAGGCTGGTGCTGAGATCTCAACAGTCAACCCCGAACAATACTCGAAGCGTTTCTTAGAATTTATGTCCAACATCATCACATAGTGCCACGCAGCGCACCCTACACGCACAACGAGAGACTACTGCTCAGTAGCCAATGCAGCAACGTGGGAACGAACACTTTGACACGGTAGTGCTGCGTGCAGTATTGAAAGTGCAGAGACTAATCTCAAAATCACATCCTTTAGAAACAAAAGAAAAAAACACACACACGCGCACACACACACGCACACACACACACGCACACAGACAACACTTAATGGCGAATGTGTTTTGCCTCGAATTTTGCATTACTCTTGACGTTTTCCCCGCCGTGCATTCTGAGTGTGTCTTTGTCGGCATCTGCTTCAGTGACACGCCATAACCCAGAATGAGACGTTCTGCATGTTCTTAAAAACCGGCGAGGAGGGCAATCACAAGCAGTGAAGGACTGCGGGGGGCACTTTGACCACGGCAAGAATCACTTTTGTTTTATGGAAGAACGGTTTCAGAGGTTGTCCGACCGAACAGGGCGAAATGCCCCGTCTAGTTTGCCCGTGACTTTGTGTAGCTGCACTCACCCCATCCCATCCCTGGTTGATTCCGCCACTGTCGACCTGTGCCATGCTCTTTCTCGAACGTTTTAAAAAAAGA
This sequence comes from Raja brachyura, assembly GCA_963514005.1. Next base: position 4,179,400 of record OY740812.1, on the reverse strand, counting down.
AAAAAAAAGTTGCCATGCTGTCTGATCGCAGGAGAGAAAGTATAGACTTTTTATTAGCAACTATCAATAAACCAACCCAACTGTACAAAGACACCATTGTTTGCTTGGGGGTTGGGTGGGGAGGGAGGGTGGCATGGGAGGAAGGGAAGGGGAATGTTTACTAAAAAGCAGTGTCACATGTACAATAGGATGTTGTGTATCCCAGTTACCCATTTGTGGATGACCCAGAGAATCAGATGTGTGACATGGGTAAACTGAACCAATCTGCAACATCCCCAATGTAATCGAAGTTTACTTTTTGTTTTGTTCCTTGTGGGCTGGCGTTTACTTTGATGTGGCCAACTTGGCTTTCCAAGAGCGTACCGTCTGTAATCATGCTTTAAGCTATTTCTCTGTTGACAATGTCATTCTGTCTTCTAGGTCAATAGACATGAGTAAAAAAGATGTGGTTTTTTTTTGAAAGAGCTAACTCCTTTGTAAGGAACTTTAAAAAAAAAGAAACCGTCAAGATTCTTTTGACAAAATGTAGAGTTTTCCGCTGAATTTGCTGTTACAAAACTGTAACCATGATAATAATGTTGTTCGGTAGTATTTTGTTTAAAAAAAAACCTACCTAATTGATTGAATCCTTAAGGAGTCAGAAATATTACGACAAAAATGGCAAAGAAAATATTCTGGATGTGTGCAAATAAAATATGCTGTTAGCAGGCATCAAATTCGAACCACTTATGTGTAGTTTGCAGAAATCATAGAGGGAGTCAATTGGCACTTTAACCTTTAACAGAATGTTCATGTGTGCTGTTAATTATGTGTAGTATAGCATTTATTAATGGATGAGGTGCACCTATTCTGCAATTGGTGACTAATTGACCATTGATATGCATATGTCTCAAGCCAATGAAGTTGCACCCATCTTAACATTTTGAACCCATCACTAACCCATTACTTTGTATGGACTTTTTAATACGAAACTTTCTTTACTAAAAGGATGGTGGCCATTTTACTAAGTATTCAGACGTTTTTTTATAAATTGGGAACAGGAGAGAGAAGGTGTCAGAGGTGTAAAGATTCCGGGAAAGAGAAAAATAAATAGCAATTCACCTTCTGACACCCGAACTGTATTGCTGGGGAAAGAAATGTACAAATCTTGCACTGTGTATGTTGTAATAGAGATTCTAGTGCAGTTGTAGCTAGTTTGAGATCATTGTAAAGGATGATAAAAGGAACATTAAACTACTGCCTAAATTCAGTTGCTTCAGGATATGTGCACATCTGATCCAAGCTTTGAATCTCAGTGTACCAAATGCTTTTGTGTTCCTCTTCTGTTATACAGAGTTCCAGATGAAAGCGTACCTCCTCAGTGTATAACCTTGACCCGTGTATAAGTTGATTTTGGTTGTACGGAGGCTCAGTTGCTTCTGAGCTCAATTCATAACTGGCTGGCCAAATCACTGCTAATTTCTCCGAAGAGGTTGTGTTTTACATGATTTTTGACTGGGCTTGTCCAACGTCCCACAGTCAGTGTGGAGCCGTTGCTGTTAACTTCTGAAAATCAGTGATGCAAAATTAAAGAGAAAGATCCTCAATATCATTAACTGTGATTTTTATTTCGGGAAGAGAAATCTCTTGGAACGTTTTGAGGCAGACATTCCCTGGAAGACAAGACACTGGAGGAACTCAGCGGGACAGGCGGCATCTCTGGAGAGAAGGAATGGGTGACGTTTCGTGTCAAGACCCTTCTTCAGACTGAATTCAGTTGCTTCAGGATATGTGCACATCAGACTGAAGAAGGGTCTCTACCCGAAACGTCACCCATTCCTTCTCTTAGAGGTGCTGCCTGTCCCGCGGAGTTACTCCAGCTTTTTGTGTCTATCTTCGTCTTAAACCAGCATCTGCAGTTCCTCCCTACACATTCACTGGGAGACATTCGCTCTGATCTCAACCCCTCTTCCATTCATAATGAACAGGACGATCGTGAGTAATCATGAAATGAGATCTTAAATTGGGAGCAGGAATAGGTCAATCGGCCCCTGTCCCGTCATTTCCCACAGCTGATCTGATCCAGGCTTCATTGTTTTAGTTTAGTTTACAGAAACTGCGCGGAATCAGGCCCTTCAGCCCACCGCATCCGCAACATCCAGCAAGCCCCGCACATTAACACTATCCTACACACTCTAGGGACAATTTACACTTACACCATGCCAATTAAATACCTGCACGTGATTGGAGTGTGGGAGGAAACCGACTATCTCGGAGAGAACCCACGCAGGGTCACGGGGAGAACGTACAAATTCCGCACAAACAAGCACCTGTAGTCAGGATGGAACCCGGTTGCTGCAAGCGCTATAAGGCAGCAACTCGACCTCTGCACCACCTTGCCGCCCCCCCCTTCTCTCATTTACTTTTCTGCTCCAGTTCTGACAGCCCTCAATACCCGCCCCCGATCTTTCCAAAATGTATGTCATTCCTCTTCACAGACTGTCTGTGTATGTGTACATATATGCACATCACTAACAGTCTCCAGCTGGTAAATCATAACATTGCGCAACCAATAACGTTTAAGAAACAATTAGACAGGTACATGGATAGGACAGGTTTAGAGGGATATGGGCCAAATGCAGGCAGGTGCGGCGAGTGTAGTTGGTTGGTGTGGGCAAGTTGGGCCGAAGGGCCTGTTTCCCCACTGTATGACTATAAATACACCCTCCACAATCCTCTAAAATAGAAAATTCCCTGGATTTGAAACCCTTCGCACGAACGTTCCCGCGTAGCTCAAGTTTTAAACGACGGCCCTGATCTAATCATGATCGATCTTTGTTCAAGACTCTCCCACTAATGGAAACATAGAACAATACCCACAAGGAATAGACCCTTCGGCCCATAATCTCCATGCCAAACATGATGCCATTAAACTAATCTCCTCTGCCTGCATGCTATCCATATCCCTCCATATCCATATACTTATCTATAATGCCCATAATGGATCGATCTCCATCATCACCCTTGGCAGCGTGTTCCAGGCATCCACCACATGAGCCTTTCTGTTCCGATGCACTGGAGTGCCCGTGAATTACTCTAGTATCTGCTAAATGCCTTTTGGGTCAGGAGGCGGTTTACAAGAATGATCGCAGGAATGAGTAGGTTAACATATGATTAGCATTTGATGGCACTGGGCCTGTATTCGCTGGAGTTTAGAAGAATGAGGGGGGACCTAATTGAAACCTGCAGAATAGTGAAAGGATTGGATAGAGTGGATGTGGAGAGGATGTTTCTACTAGTGGGAGTGACTAGGACTAGAGATCATAGCCTCAGAATTAAAGGGCGTTTAGGAAGGAGATAAGGAGGGATTTCTTTAGTCAGAGGGTGGTGAATCTGTGGAATTCTTGGTCACAGGAGGCTGTGGAGGCCAAGTCAGTGGATATTTTTTTAAGGCAGAGATAGATAGATTCTTGATTAGTACAGGTGTCAGAGGTTATGGGGAGAAGGTAGGAGAGTGGGGTTAGGAGGGAGAGATAGACCAGCCATGATTGAATGGCGGAGTAGACTTGGTGGGCAAAATGGCCTAATTCTACTATCTCTTATGATAGACACAAAATGCTGGAGTAACTCAACGGGTCAGGCAGCATCTCTGGAGAAAAGGGATAGATGACGTTTCAGGTCGAGACCCTTCTTCAGACTGAGAGTCAGGGAGAGGGAAACTAGAGGTACGAGAAGGTACCGAACAAAGCAGAGCCTGCACTGATGACTCGAGAAAGGTGGAGCCTACAATGGTCCATTGTTGGCTGGGGATGAGGAGATTAAGGAGGGATATAGTGACTATAGCAGGACAAACAGGGTGGAGGAGGGACGGAAAGAGAGAGAATGCAATGGTTGCTTGAAGTTAGAGAAATCAATTTCCATGCTGCTGGGTTGTAAGCTGCCCAAGGGAAATATGAGGTGCTGTTCTACCAAGTATGAGGTGCTTTAATACCAAACAATCCTCAGTGTAGATAACTAGACACAGGCAACTGATAAATTTGCATTCAAATCAAAAATACTCAGCAGGTAAGGCAGCATCCGAGGAAAGAGTTTAACCAAAAGATGAGCTACTTTTGTTCCTACTGAACAAAAAAAGGGATCAGCAGTTGGATTTTAAGGTAAGGATTTTAAGACAGTGTTGTCCACATGTTGCGTGATCATTTCTCCAACAGCATTTGAGGATGAGCTAGATGCTCGACTCATTTTACCTGAGACTGCAGGTAAATGCTGCAACTATGCCAAGCTCACTAGTTAAATAACGAAGTTTGCCAAGGCAAAAGGACAGCACAGTGGCACAGCTGCGGCGATAGAGCCGCTGCCTCACAGTGCCAGTGACCCGGGTTCGATTCTGACCTCGGGTGCTGTCTGTGTGGAGTTTGCAAGTTCTGTGGCCACATGCTTTATAACAATGACATATTCTTCCACTCCATGCACATGGAAGATACGAATACCGGATCATATGGAAGGTAGACACAGAATGCTGGAGCAACTCAGCGGTTCAGGCAGCATCTTCAATCTGAAGAAGGGTCTCGACCCGAAACATCACCCATTCTCTATCTCCAGAGATGCTGCCTGACCCGCTGAGTTGCTCCAGCATTTTAGAAACATAGAAATTAGGTGCAGGAGTAGGCCATTCAGCCCTTCAAGCCTGCACCACCATTCAATATGATCATGGCTGACCATCCAACTCGGTATCCTGCACCTGCCTTCTCTCCATACCCCCTGATCCCTTTAGCCACAAGGGCCACATCTAACTCCCTCTTACATATAGCCAATGAAGTGGCCTCAACTACCTTCTGTGGCAAAGAAAATTCATCAGATTCACCACTCTCTGTGTGAAAAATGTTTTTTTCATCTCGGTCCTAAATGATTTCCCCCTTATCCTTAAACTGTGACCCCTTGCTCTGGACTTCCCCAACATCGGGAACAATCTTCCTGCATCTAGCCTGTCCAACCCCTTAAGAATTTTGTACTTCTATAAGATCCCCCCTCAATCTTTTAAATTCTAGCTTTTTGTGTCTACCTTCGATTTAAACCAGCATCTGCAGTTCTTTCCTACACATGGATCATATGGATATGAGATTAGTTTAACTTGGCATCATGTTCAACACAGACATTGGTCTGAAGGGTCTGTTCTATGGCTCCGAGAGAGTACCCTGGTTGTGGAAATGATCCACAAATTACCCTGACCTCCAAATTCAAGAACAGCTTCTTCCCAGCAACCAACAGGCTCTTGAACAGTACACAACGCTAACTTCAGCAATTACGATCTTCTCTGGACAAAGAAAAAGACACAAGTGCTGGACTAATTCAACGGGTCAGGCAGCATATCTGAAAACATGGATAGATGCTCCAGACTAGCTGCCTGACCCGTTGAATTACTGCAGCAGTTTGTGTTGGGTTTTTTTTGTAAACCAGCATCTGCAGTTCCTGGTTTCTCCATCTGCTATGGAAAACCAGTGTCTGTGGTTGCGATATGGACTTCAGTGTTTGCACTATTGTAGTCACCTAATATTAGTTCTAATTTATTGTATTGTTATTTATCTGTGTGTTATTGCATTTACAGGTCTGTTAAGCTGCAGCAAGTAAGAATTTCAATATTATGTTGCGTATAACAATTAAATGCTCTGGACTCTTGATTCTCAAACACCACAGGAGGTGGAGTGATGTTTCTCTCTCTAACCCCACTCCCATATATACGATGGAAGCTCTGCATTAGCAACCTGCTAATGCATTGCTATATCGCAGCGTGCATCAACCGAATCTCCATTTTCTCCATAATTCATCCGACTTGGGGGGAACATGATCAAGGTTCATTAGATCGGGAACCGGGACGCTGCAGTTGTCGTACAAGATTCAATAGAATGAGCCGGTATTGTCCAGAGTTCAGAAGAATGATAGGTGATCTCATTGAAGCACTCAAGATTGCAACATCTGTAAGTTCTGGCGAAACTCAGTGGGTCCCTGTCAAGTTCCTCTAACAATTTGCTTTTGTACTTAAGGTTCTTAGTGAGAGTGAAATGATGGTTGATGGGAAGTTGTTTCTCGCTGTCACTTAGGATGGAGGTACTATCGCAACATTTTGACAGGTAAGGTCATAAGTGATAGTAGAATTAGGCCATTCAGGCCATCAAGTCTATTCCACCATTCAATCATGGCTGATCTATCACTCCCTCCAACCCCATTCTCCAACCTTCTCCCCTTAAGCTCTGACACCCGCACTAATCAAGAATCTATCTATCTCTGCCTTAAAAACATCCACTGACTTGGCCTCCACAGCCTTCTGTGGCAAGGAATTCCACAGATTCACCACCCTCTGGCATGGATAGGATCGGTGTAGATGGTTTGCATATTTACATATCGGTTTAGAGCAACACAGACCAAATGCAGGCAGGTGGGATGAGTGTAGATGGGGCATCTTGGTTGGCGTGGTCAAGTTGGGGCGAAGGGCCGGTTGCCATGCTGTATGACTCTAAGGTACACTTATTTACAACAAGGGGGTGTCCATATAGGATTGAGGTGGGAAAGTTCATCATTGAGGATTTGGAATTCTCTACCCTGGAGGACTGTGGATGCTCAAACCTTAGAGATGTGATTAATATCCTGAAGGAAATGGGAGCTGACCCATGTCTTAGTGAATAGTGGAATACACAAGAGTTAAGATATAACCGGTTCTCTTCTTTTAATCCTCCAGAAACCACTACAGCTTCCACTTTACACATGAAAAATGACTGTAGTCCAAGCCATTCCACCCAGCAATCTCATCACTGAAACAATATTGAGAGTTTAAACATTTCACTCTTGGGGTTCAAGCTTGTAGCCGTTGAACCAGCAGATGAAATATTAACCCCGTCTACTCAATAAATGAATGATCAAACGGGCATATTTTATATAAGGGCATAGATACAAAAAGCTGGAGTAACTCAACGGGACAGGCAGCATCTCTGGAGTGAAGGAACGGGTGACGTTTTGGGTCGAGACCCTTCTTCAGACTGGGTAGGGCTAAGGGAAACAAGATATATGGACATACAAGGGCATGTTCGATCTGGTATCCTGGCCAGTATTTATACTGTACCAACATTTACTCAGACAGATGATCTGATCATTATCACAAAGCTAATGTACAGAAGCTGGATGCTGCATTTCCTGCAGTTGGACAGTGATCACCCTTTAACAAGTACTTCATTGTCTGTAAAGCACGTAGCAATGCCTCGAGATCTCAGAAGATGATACATAAATAAAGTCTTTGTGTTCTTTTATTAATTCTGTAATGGGACATTTGAAGATTGCAGAACTCTGGCTTAGGGTTAGCATAACAAGTTTTTTTAAAACCGCTTCCAGCACAAACTCACTTATGCCATGTCACAAAAATTAAGAAAGCCTTATGACATTTTTCACTGTACACAACAGAAATACCAAAGTATTCTGCTTGTAATCTACCTTGTTTGTTGAGCTAATGTATTTGTTAAAATTACACTCCTCTCTTATAAACAGAATGTTCTGTGACCAAGTAGAATGAGAGATACAATTGACAATATCTAGTTTCAACTGAGTCACACCATATATTCTCAGTGTCCCAGAACAGAGAAAAAAAAAGTTGTATGTTTTTAAGAAAAGGCTGTATTGCAAAGTTTGCTGAGGAATTTGAGTCTTTAATCCATGCGAGCCTTTAGTGTTCTGGTGGTAATCTTGTCCTTTTCACTGCAAAGAAAAAAATGTAGGTTAGAGTGTGGAACATAACAATACAAACTGCAAATGATTGAAGCTACCTCCAGCTTTATTATAAACTCTGAACCACAAAAACCATGCAAGGTAAAGGGCCTGTCCTACTTGGGTGTTATTTGCGTGTCATTTACACATCATTTACGCGTCACGCGCGCGTCGTGACGTGCATTACACACGCATGGCGAGACGTGGTGGCGTAGGCAGTGACGCACACAGTGCCCCAGGATTTTGGGATTCGCGTGCCATCTGCGTAACGTGCAAATGACACCCAAGTGGGACAGGCCCTTAACTAACAAAAGGAATAAGGGAGATGTTATTATTTTTTTAAATATATTCAGATATGCATGATTGCTATACCCTATTAAACTGAGGAGACAGTTAAACACCACCCATACTGATTGACTGAAGAGAGAGTTAGACTTAGCTCTTAGGGGTGAAGGAATCAAGGGATATGGTGAAATAGCAGGAAAGGGATACTGAATGATCAGCCATGATCATTGAATGGAGGTGCTGGCGCTAAGTGCCGAATGGCCTACTCCTGCACTTATTTTTCTATGTTTCTATGACTTGGGAGTCACAATTAAGCCAGATCAAATCTGGATAGGTCCTGACTCGAAACGTCAACTATCCTTTTTCTCCAGAGATGAGTTACTCCAGCATTTTGCGTCTATCTTTGGTGTACACCAGCATCCACAGTTCCTTGTTTCTACTTGCAAATTTCTTTCCCTGCCAGTCGTTAATAAACCAAATGGGCTTTTGTAAAAATAAAGGCATTTCCAGGATTGGATAAGAAATGGAGATAGGAAAATGTTGATTACAGTGAATGGCGGTGCTGGCTCGAAGAGCCGAATGGACCACTCCTGCGCCTATTGTTTATTGTAATTATGTGTTGTCTTTCCGCTGCCTGGATAGCACGTAACAAAAAGCTTTTCACTTTACCTCAGGGTACACGACAATAAACTAAATTACACTAAACTAAACGCCACTATCGTATCTACCTCCACCTCCATCCCTGACAATAAGCCCTCCCTGTTTAGAAAATCATCCCCCCCCCCTCACCTTATAGCCATGCTCTCTGGTGTTACTCATTTTAGCCCTGGGAAAAACGTTCTGACTGTCTACCTTGTCTATTTTTCTCAGTATTTTATGGACTTCTATCAAATCTCCCTTCAACCTCCGATGTTCCAGAGAATTTTGGAATCCGTCTCCTTGCCCTGGCACTTAATAATCTAATCGAGTACAAGCACCTCTGAAATATCCTTTCTCTGCTGCTTTAAGATCTGTCAGCTGGTTATTTTACAACTGTCCTCAGACAACCCACAAAGGGTTTGTTAGCAGAAAGCCCACAGTTTGTGTAAAGGTATTCCATACTTACATAACGTGAACAATGACACCCATTCCAGACACAGCATCTCGATCCACTGCATTAAGCATAGCCTGAGAAATCGTTTCAAACAGGTCTTCTGCTTGCTGAAATCGAAACGTGGATTTAGTAGGGAAAATGAAATAGAAATGTTTAAATACCCCGTCCCGAATGCCTGCACCCCACAGCAGCCAGCAAATCCATCCCACCGGACTTGGTCCATAACTCAGACGTTCCTAACCCACAGAGGGCCTGTAAATCTTCAGTATTTTACTTCAGGGGATACAGCACAAAAACAGGCCCGTTGGCTCACCCCCGCCAACCAGCGATCACCCCGTACACTAACAATAGCCTACACACTGGGGACAATTTGCTATCTTCCAGAAGCCAATTAACTAGCAATTATTTCAAGAGGGCTTGTACACTAAAACAGGGATGTAATGCTCAGGCTCTATGCGGCGCTGGTAAGGCCGTATTTGGAATATTGTGAGCAATTTTGGGCACCATACCTGAGGAAGGATGTGCTGGCTCTGGAGAGGAGGTTTACAAGAATGATCCCAGGAATGAGTAGGTTAACCCATGATGAGCATTTGTCGGCACGGGGCCTGTACTCGCTGGACTTTCGAAGAATGAGGGGGACGTCATTGAAACATACAGAATAGTGAAAGGCTTGGACAGAGTGGATGTGGAGAGGGTGTTTCCACTAGTGAGAGAGTCTAGAAGTCACAGCCTCAGAATTAAAGGACGTTCTTTTAGGAAGGAGATAAGAAATGTATTTAGTCAGAGGGTGGTGAATCTGTGGAATTCTGTGCCACAGTAGGCTTTGAAGCATGTCAATGGATATTTTTGAGGCAGAGATAGATAGATTCTTGATTAGTCTGGGTGTCAGAGGTTACGGGGAGAAGGCAGGAGAATGGGGTTAGGAGGGCGAGATAGATCAGCCATGATTAAATGCCGCTGTAGATGTGATGGGCCAAATGGCCTAATTCTACTACTATCACTTATGACCTTAAATTACAAACCTGCACGTCCTTGGACTGTGGGAGGTAACCGGAGCACCCGGAAAAAACCCACACGGTCACAGGGAGAACGCAGAAACTCCGTACAGACAGCGCCCATAGTCAGGATTGAACCCGGGTCTCTGACGGTGTAAGGCAGCAATTCTACTGCTGTGTCTCCGTGCCATCCTGGCACACACATTTAAAAAATATTCCTGTTTGATCCCTAACCTGAGTTAGCTTTAACTACCAGATTGTAGTTTTGTACATTAAAAAATCTTTGGAGTTGGTGGTGCCAGGGTCAAATTAACTGGGATTTCATCGCTTATTGATATCCACCTGGCAGGTGATCAGACGTTGAACGTGGCTGCGAGTTGGTTCATGGATTCAAGGTGTAGCCACTGAATGACCCACAAGAATCACAATCTAGACTCGGGGAATAACAATGGGCACTTGGGTAGGGAAATGAAGAGCAACCAACATCTGTAGAATTATACCGTGGCATCAATAATTTCCTATTAGTTTGACTTGTGGAATGGAACAGAGCAAGATTCTGGGGCACTGGCTTGTCAGCTGTCAAGTGTTAATGCAAACTTTTGTCTGGAAATGTTCAAACTAAATTCAAGACACCTGTTATCACAGGATGCCCCCTTTAATCCAGGGCGCTTGCTTTCAATTAATCCCGCCCAATCGTCAGATGAATGGCAACATTACACAGGAAACTGTACAGCTGCAACTCGGGATAATTAAACACGGCTGTCTCAGAATTGAATCCGTATTGCTCCCTTACAAAGAAGTATCGCCAGGTGAAGGTCAGAGAGAGACCAAAAATAACTTATTTTGGGTAGACAAAAGTGCTGGAGAAACTCAGCGGGTGCAGCAGCATCTATAGATGCTTATGCACCCGTTGAGTTTCTCCAGCACTTTTGTCTACCTGCGATTTTCCAGCATCTGCAGTTCCTTCTTAAATAATTTATTTTGGGCTTTGTGGGAGTGAATGAAGCCAGCAGAGTATATATTTGCCCAAGGTCATAAATAGGTCCAAGTGCCAAAGCCACAAGGGCAGGAAGGACTCACCATGTCGGGCTCCCACAGGGATTCGCACATGCCGTACATTTGTTCCGCGCATGTCCCGCTGACCACGAAATCTTCTGTCTCCATTGGACACCCAATTAAGTCGAGCGAACAGATAAACGGTTGAAATGTCTTTGGGTCGAGCCCCGCGATTACTGGTTCAACGTAGTATGGGCCAAATCTGTAGAAGAATTGAGAAATAATTATGAAAACGTTAATCAAACTATAAAAGGTTTGTTATTATTAATTGGGAATATTATTCATTAAGATTAAGGTGTAAGCTATTTAGAACGGAGACGAGGAAACACTTTTTCTCACAGAGAGTTGTGAGTCTGTGGAATTCTCTGCCTCAGAGGGCGGTGGAGGCCGGTTCTATGGATACTTTCAAGAGAGAGCTAGATAGGGATCTTAAAGATAGCGGAGCCAGGGGATATGGGGAGAAGGCAGGAACGGGGTACTGATGGCGATGATCAGCAATGATCACATTGAATGGCAGTGCTGGCTCGAAGGGCCGAATGGCCTACTCCTGCAACTATTGTCTATCGAGAAACACTTTGAGACGTCACTGAAGCGCTGCAGCCCAGAAGTGACTCCAGGGGTGATAGACACAAAATGCTGGAGTAACTCAGCTGGGTCAGGCAGCATCTCTGGGGAAAAGGAAAAGGTGATGTTTTCGGTCAAGACCCTGCATCAGATTCAGTCTGTTGTGCCTGCTGCAAGTAAGAATGTCAATGTTAAGTTTTGGTACATACGACACTACACACTACAGGAAGTAAAGCCCTGGCCTAACAAGTCCAAATATAACATTTGAAAATAGGACAATATTACAGTATAAATGCAAACACTTCACAAGCATTTAACCTACCGTCGCTCGTAAAGGAGATTTGAAACCATGCTCATAAATGTTTTGGGCTTGATCTGTCTGCCTTCTTTTAGTTCATAGAGGTTCAACCTGAACTTGAGACGTTGTGAACTGGAAAACAAAATGGGAGAAAGATTAAGAGCGGTGGACGATTTCAGCTCACAGTAGAAAATACTTTGGATCTAGATGATTAGCATTTTGAAGGGGGCCCCGATTTGAACCAGACTTCTTGTTCTGCAGTCAAATGTTCCATTGTTGGCTGTGCAAGAGGTGATAATGAAGGGATAAATGGACGCAAACAGTGGAACTGGCAGGACTGAGGACCAGAGGACATAGGTTTAAGGTGAAAAGATTTAATAGGAATCTGAGGGTAACTTTTTCACACAAAGGGTGGTGGGTGTATGGAACAAGCTGCCAGAGGAGGCAGTTGACGCAGGGTCTATCCCAACGTTTAAGAAACAGTAACAACGTTAAAAATGTGGATTTCAAATATGTCCGAAATGTTACACCTTGAAGACATGAGATTCGTCCTGGCAGGCAAATCAGACCAATTCTTAAAGATTTGGTCTCCATTTATCGACTTCTTACAAGCATAAGGTGCAACATGACTCTGGAAATAAACTGTTTCAGGACCTGGTGAGGGGTGTGTGAAGATATGAAGCAGGTACATCCCTTTTATTTTCTTTATATTTTCCTTTTTAAATATTTTTCTCTTTCTTTTATTCTTTCTCGTGCTTTACGTCTTTATGGCCCCTTTCTTTCCACTTTCTCACGTACTATTAATATCGCTATCTTATCTAACTTTCTCTATTTTTCTTTTTCTTGCTTCTGTTACTTTTCTATTATTAAAGTTTAACACAAGAAGCGGTACATGAAATGTATTATGTTATTTTTGGTTTATATTATTGTACATTACTTCTAATAAAAAAATATGAAAAAATTAAAAACAAAAAGAAACAGTAACAAAGGTACATGGATAGGACAGGTTTGGAGGGATATGGAGCAAATGCGGGCAGGTGGGACTACTGTAACTGGGACATGTTGGCCGGTGTGTTGGGCCGAAGGGCCTGTTTCCACACTGTATCACTCTATGTTGATTGGGGTGCGGGAGGGGTGGAGAGAGAGGGAAAGCAGGGGTTACTTGAAATTACAGGTCAATATTCAAATCGCTCGATTGGATGCTGCCCAAGCTAAGTACTATTCCTCCAATTTGCGCTTGGCCTCAGTCGGACAGTGGAGGAGGCCCAGGGCAGAAAGATCAGTGCGAGAGTGGGAAGGGGAGTTAAAATGTTTGGCAACCAGGAGATCGCATATGCCAAGGCGGACTTAGCATAGGCGTTGAGCGAAACGATCGCCCAGTCTGACTCACATACTTACACTGTCTGCACGTCCGTGCCAAGACCGGCCAGTCCAATGTATAACCGTTCGCCCATTGGGAAGATTTTCTGAAAGTCAGTCGTCACCATCTGTGCCTGAATCCCAAACCGTCTGTCAGCTGCAATTGCCACACAGTTCTTGCCCCTCATGGCCATCACAGCCCCCCCATTATATGCCATGTGCGACTGTGGGAAAAGCAAGACATGCACTAGTTAGGAATCCAGTGGTTTTTAACAAACAATAATATCTGAATAACAATGTTCTAAATGTCAATTTTTGTGTAATTAGAGATGCCGTTCTGTAAAATCTATAGGCTAAAATTTCACGGGTTACATTTCCTGGCAAATATGAATAATGTCTTAGATTAAAGGAAAGGATTGGGATGGCACAGTGGCACTGCGGTAGAGTTGCTGCCTTGCAGCAGCAGAGGTCCTCGTTTGATCCAAACTACAGGTTTTGTCTGTTCAGAGTTTGTACGTTCTCCCCGTGACCTGCGTGTGTTTTCCCTGGGTGCTCCGGTTTCCTCCCACACTCCAAAGACGTACAGGTTTGTAGGTTAATTTGCTTTGGTAAAGATTGTAAATTGTTCCAAGTGTGTAGGTGCTAGTGCACGGATGGTTGTTGGTTGGCACTGACTTGGAGGGCCGAAGGGCCTGTCTTCTCACTTTAACTCTAAACTATATCTGAATGAACATTTTCTGAATGTCAATTTTTTAGTAATTAGGCATGACTTTCTGTAAAATCCATAAGCTGAAGTTTTATGGGTCATAGTTCCTGGCAAAATACTTCTAAAAAGGTTATCAAAATGAATCATGTCTTGGATTAAAGGAAAGGATTTGGGCGGCACAGTGGAGTTGCTGCCTTGCAGCACCGTTGTCTTCTATAAATTGTCCCTAGTATGTAGGATAGTGCTAGTGAACGGGGTGATCGGCATGGACTTGGTGGGCCAAAGGGCCTGTTTCCGCATATTCTCCAGAGTCTAAATAAAAAATGAGGTGCTATTATTCAGGAAGAAGCTAAAAGAAGAAGCTATCTAATTATGCAGCTAACTGCAGATAGTAAACGTCAATGAGATTGGTACAGGGAAGTTAAAACAAAGTCAAAAATCAAAAATGTCCTTCTTTTGGAGGAGAGTAATTACCAAACTGGAGAACAGGTTAACAACTCTCGATATGATTCACACAAAATGGTCAAGATTCAAGAGAGTTTATTGTCATGTGGCCCAGATAGGACAATGAAATTCTTGCTTTGCTTCAGCACAACAGAATATAGTAGGCATAAATAAATACTGAACATATCAGTGTGACCATATACCATTGAATATTTATATACACACACATAAATAAGCAGATGAAGTGCAATGGGCTATTAATGTTCAGAGTTTTGTTTGAGTTGCGGTTAACAGCCTGATGGCTGTGGGGAAGCAGCTATTCCTGAACCTGGATGTTGCAGATTTCAGGCTCCGGTACCTTCTACCTGAAGCGGGGAGATGAGTGTGTGGCCGGGATGGTGTGGGTCCTTGATGATACTGCCAGCCTTTTTGAGGCAGCGACTGCAATAGATCCCCTCGAAGGTAGGGAGGTCAGAGCCGATGATGGACTGGCAGTGTTTACAACTTTTTGCAGTCTTTACCATTGCTGGGCACTCAAGTTGACGAACCAAGCCACGGGAGAGGCAGCATCTCTGGAGAGAAGGAATAGGTGATGTTTCGGGTCGAGACCCTTCATCAGACTAGTTGGGGCTGGTTTACTTCAGCTTTTTCAGTCTATTATTCATTCTTGTACCTGTACATAAGTGTGATTGAACTTACAGATAATAAGAATTTTACTGAACTGTAAGCAAAAAGGAGATTTTACTATATCCAAGTATAGTATATACAATATCCAGTCATTGAAAGTAGGCATGCAGGTGCAGCAGGCAGTGAAGAAAGCGAATGGTATGTTAGCTTTCATAGCAAAAGGATTTCAGTATAGGAGCAGGGAGGTTCTACTTCAGTTGTATAGGGTCTTGGTGAGACCACACCTGGAGTATTGCGTACAGTTCTGGTCTCCAAATCTGAGGAAGGACATTATTGCCATAGAGGGAGTGCAGAGAAGGTTCACCAGACTGATTCCTGGGATGTCAGGACCGTCTTATGAAGAAAGACTGGATAGACACGGCTTATATTCTCTAGAATTTAGGAGATTGAGAGGGGATCTTATAGAAACGTACAAAATTCTTAAGGGATTGGACAGGCTAGATGCAGGAAGATTGTTCCCGATGTTGGGGAGGTCCAGGACAAGGGGTCACAGCTTAAGGATAAGGGGGAAATCCTTTAGGACCGAGATGAGAAGGACTTTTTTCACACAGAGAGTGGTGGGTCTCTGGAACTCTCTGCCACAGAGGGTAGTTGAGGCCAGTTCATTGGCTATATTTAAGAGGGAGTTAGATGTGGCCCTTGTGGCTAAGGGGATCAGAGGGTATGGAGAGAAGGCAGGTTCGGGATACTGAGTTGGATGATCAGCCATGATCATATTGAATGGCGGTGCAGGCTCGAAGGGCCGAATGGCCTACTCCTGCACCTAATTTCTATGTTTCTAAGTACATGTGGCATTAAAGTAACACTGAATGAAGTACCTTTGAACCAAATTGACAACAAAAATTTCAAAGGACTGACAATACCTCAACTGTAAGTATAGAGTACTTAATCCATTTAAGCATACACCAACCAGAGTGTATTATCTAATAACATAAATAGAGATTATTATAACAAAATGATCACACGTGTGATCGAGGATTTCATGCATTGATTCAAAAATATTACATTCTGCACAGATTCACTAAATAACACATTAAGGTACTTCAGATTTGTAAAATGAAAGTAAATCAACTGCAAGTAATGGAAGTAACTGACGAGGAACATTTAGATCCTGAAGTTGTCTTAAGCTCTTAAATTAAGTTAAGCGATGCGGTTGCTGGCAAAATTATCTCTCTAATGATGCAAGGAAGTTTAAAAAAAAGTTAACAGACATGTCATAATTTTTCTAGAATTTAATGTTCAATTTCTAATTTAATGCATGTACTTTATAATTTACTGTACGGAATCCTGCAGCACAAGATTTTCACACAGGATTGTACCATGTATGGAACTGGCGTGACAATAAACCCCTTGAATCTTGAATTTTCTTCGGTTCTGGGCAATTGCGAAAGTGGAGGACAATTTAGAAATAAGTTGTTTTTTTAAAGCAAACAGTTAAAATAACAGGAAGAAAGTTAATTCCAGATTAATTCATTAATCTAGAAAATTGTAGAAAAATTATGACACGTGTGTGTTAACATCTTTTTAAAAACTGCCTTGCATCATTAGAGAGATAATTTTGGCCAGCAACCGAATATGCACACAACTTAATTTAAGAACTTAAGACAACTTCAGGATCTAAATGTTCCTCTCAGTTACTTCCATTACTTGCAGTTGATTTACTTTCATTTTACAAATCTGAAGTACCTTAATGTGTTATTTAGTGAATATGTGCAGAATGTGATATTTTTGAATCAATGCATGAAATCCTCGATCACACGTGTAATCATTTTGTTATAATAATCTCTATTAATGTTGTTAGATAATAAACTCTGGTTGGTGTATGCTTAAATGGATTAATTACTTTAATGGATCTATACTTACAGTTCAGGTATTGTCTGTCCCTTGAAATTTTTGTTGTCAGTTTGGTTCATTCTGAAGAAGGGTTTCGGCCCTAAACGTCGCCTATCTCTTTCACTCCTTGGATGCTGCTGCACCCGCTGAGTTTCTCCAGCCTTTTGTCTACCTTCAGGATCTAAATGTTCCTCGTCAGTTACTTCCATTACTTGCAGTTATTTACTTTCATTTTTACAGAAAGATGCGAGTGGCACTAATTGAGCTCCAGGGGTGGATCTGAGGGATCAGCAACTGAGATAAACGTCCTGTTGAATGATGGAAGGTGGAAGATAAAATGATTACAGTGAAGGAAGATAAAGTTATACTTTAAAGATAAAGTTATACTTTATCTTCTGGGATGTGATGGTTGAGGCCTAGCTCGGCCTGTAAGCCTGTGCTCGAGTAAACGCTGCAAATGTGGCGGGATGAGATGTTTTAAGTCCTTTACACGTGCGATTACTCACCATTCTGCGCGGTATTTGTCAGGCCGGGACGCGGTGGATGTTTCAGCTCAGGCAGCTGCAAATCGAGTTGGGAAAAGAAGCTTAAATGGACATTAGAGTTGAAAATTGAAAATTGAATCTTCACTTCCGGCCTCGGCCTGCCGCGCAACCGAACTTGCTTGTCCCCCCCCCCCCCCCACCCATGCTATTGGTCGACAGCTGCCGGCCTCCGCCTCTCCCCGCTCTCCCATTGGTCGGTTGCGATGTCCCTCAAGGAGACCAGCAGGTTAGGTTGTCAGGCATGAGAGTGCGGAAAGTGAACCCAGGGGCCGGGTGCGTCTGCGCGGAACGCTGGGATACTGGAGGACTCAGCTCGGGCGACAAGGACAAAGCGAGTAATAGCAATAGCAATAATGGTCATTAATACTCATGAAATATAGCAACAGCTAAAGATGTTCATGACTCTGGAGGGGAACCCCCCCCCCCCCCCAACACAATTAATCAATACAAATAAGGAATAAGCCTAATTTTAATCATGGTATGCTTATTAAGAATAAAATGTTATGTTAAAACAGAAATAATATGTCAAGATTTTTTCATTTCAAATTTCAAATGTTCACTTGGCCAGAGTAACATGGTGCATTTTGGAGTCGCATCTTGCTGCAAAGCACAGTCATTTCAACGCAGAAATGAAGCAAACCGGCTTAGATGCATGGTAGCAAATAGTATGTCATGATAATAGAAAACAAAGATACAAACGGATGACCCAGTGTGATGTTGGTGAAGAGGAATTGTCCAACTGGTGGACAAATTTAAATGCAGAATATCCCTTCCCGCTGGCCTCTTAGTTCCAGACGAGGAAACCGAGGCATTATCGAGTAGGTAAACAAATAATGATATTCAGGGCAGTGTTTTCGTATTTTCCATTCCCTTTAATTCAAAACGGCCGAACTAATTACGGTCGTAACAGTGAACATGATGTGTAGATACTGATGATTTTACAAATACCATGATATTTACCATTGAAGGTAGACACAAAAAGCTTGGAGTGACTCAGCGGGACAGGCTGCACCTCTGGAGAGAAGGAATAGGTGACGTTTCGGGACGAGACCCGTCTTCAGTCTGAAGCCAGACTTCGGTTTAAACAGCATCAGCAGCTCCCTCATACACATATTTATAATTGGCCTGGCTTCCTGATTTCCACAGAACCTTTTAAACCAGAATGATTTACAGAAAGCAATCATTCTCGCCAACCGCACCGATCCTATCGTTTTAAATTACTTGTTTATGTGTCTGTGAGACCGTATCATTTTTTAAAAATCAATTGTTTATGGGAAGTCGATAAATCATACATCTTAATTTTACTGAGACAGCATTACGTTGGACTAAGGGAGCTGCATTCTGTCGATATATTTGCTGAACCACTTCCCATGAAGAATGCTGGAGAAGGGAATGAAATAGTCGCGAAGACTATGGCAACTGCTACGTGTAATACTTTGGCTTTCTGAAATAGTTTGTGGCAGGGATATGGACATTAATAGGAAAATGAAGCCGTATTCAAAATCTTGGCTCTGATGATATTGAATATTGCATTCACCCTGATCCACCTCTTATTGGCAATGTTTTCGTTTTATTCTGTTTAGAGATACAGCGTGGAAGCAGGCCCTTCGGCCCACCGAGTCCGCGCCGACCAGCGATCACCCCGGACACTAGCACCACCCTGCAAACACTACCGACAATTTTACAGTTATACCAGGCCAATAAAGCCACAAACCTGTACGTCTTTGGTGTGTGGCAGGAAACCGGAGATCCCGGAGAAAACCCACGCGGAGCCTCTCGACCCTGAACCTTACCCATTCCTTCGCTCCACATATGCTGCCCGTCTCGATGAGTTATTCCAGCATTTTGTGTCGATCTTCAATGTAAACCAGCACTTGCAGTTGCTTCCTACATATTTAATCTTCATTTCCTGCACAGGCATTGTGGGCCGAATGGTCTGTTCCTGTGCTGTACTGTTCTATGTCCTATGTTCTAAGATATTTATTCCGAATAAAAGCTCCCTTTAATTTAGAAGCAACTGTTCGGTGGGACTATGGCACTAAATTATACATTGATATCGGAAAATGATCTTTCATTTGAGAATGTAATTGAAATTTTACATATTTAAACGCACTTAAGGTGATGAGGCATGCTTTTTTTTACAAATAGTATGCGGTCGATGTTATTAATGAGATTCGCGATATCGGGGGAAATCTGGTTTTGGATGGCAACATACCCCGAGGAGGACTAGAGGGATTTAGGGATCAAAATCACTTAAATCCAAGGCGATAGCCATGGGCCTGCACACCAGAGCATTTTTGGAAGGAAATGGCCTTTGTCACGGCTGTATTTTTAAACTCAATCCTCGTTATTGATGTCAGGAGGGTGTGTAATTGGCCCGGAGGGACTGGATTAGTCAAACTTGGAATCCCTTATTGGGGCCGGAGGGGGCAGGGGATGTGGGAGGAAATTTGTGGAGGCGAATCGTTTATGTTCGAAGCAGAGTCGGTGGAAGCTGCGGCCTCCCTTTGAGTCAAGAGTCAAAAGTGCTTTGTTGTCATATGTCCCAGATAGAACAATTACATTAGTACTTGCAGCAGCGCAACAGAATATGTTGTATCTGTCTGTTGAAGGCTCTCGACCCGAAACGTCATCCATTCATTCTCACCAGAGATGCTGCCTGTCCCGCTGAGTTACTCCAGCTTTGTGTGCCTATCTTCGGTTTGAACCATCATCTGCAGTTCCTTCCTACGTACAATATATTTTAAATTACAGGTTTTATACACATACATCAATTTCTATCACAGTTTGATTTATCACGCTTCCCTGAAAATTATTGTCCATTCTAAACAACCGGGTGGTTTGTGTGGCCCGGGATGTTTTAGAACCGCGCTGAGGGTTTGTGTTGAGGGAGTTCCCAACACAGTGGCTTAAAAAATGATCACTGATGTTCCTCCAGCCTATCTTGATGAAAGGATTTTTCAGTCCAAGACGAATTCGGGACCAATTGTTCGCTCCAGTGTGTAACATGAATCATTTATCAGGAAGAGAATTAGGTCCTCCTGCAGCCAGTTTTCCCATTCGGATAAATATTCTGGACTCTCTTAAACAACTAAGCACTAAGGTCATAAATGATAGGAGCAGAATTAGGCCGTTCGGCCCATCAAGTCTACTCGTGGCTGATCCATCTCTCCTTCCTAACCCCATTCTCCTGCCTTCATCCCTGGCAGTATATTTTCAATATGGTAATTTTCAGTGATCATCTTGCAATGGATATGTAATTCAATTGTTCGCACGATTTGTGAATGTTTATTAGTTGGCAGTGCTGGATAGCAGCAGGAAGATGGGACTCTTCTTCAGACCGAAACATCACCCATTCCCTCTATCCAGAGATGCTGCCTTTCCCGCAGAGTTATTCCAGCATTTTGTGTCTTATCTACCTTCAGTGCAAACCAACATCTACAGTTCCTTCCTACACGTGGCATTTATCAATAATGTATATACACTGTTTGTTCTGTAGGCTTAATGTGGACAATGGATGTCGTCGCACGCTGGTGTATACGAGAATAAACTATTATAAATATAATGTTTAGATTCAGATTTATATTAGTTTGTTGTCATATACACCACGGTACTTGGATAGCAGACCAACCAAGCATTTGTGCTTTTCGTTGAAATTATGCATTATTCTGGTGACTCTAACCCAATGATAATTCGTATATCAATAGGAATTTCATCCAATGAAAGGTATATAGGTGCAGGAATAGGCCATTCGGCCGTTCTAGCCAACACCGCCATTCAACATGATCATGGCTGATCATCCAAAATCAGTTCCCCGTTCCTGATTTCTCCCCATATCCCTTGATTCCGTTAGCCCCAAGATCCAAATCGCTCTTGAAAATATCCAGTGAATTGGCCTCCACTGCCTGTGGCAGAGATTTCCACAGATTCATTACAATAGACAATAGACAATAGGTGCAGGAGTAGGCAATTCGGCCCTTCGAGCCAGCACCGCCATTCAATGTGATCCTGGCTGATCATCCCCAATCAGTACCCCGTTCCTGCCATCTCCCCATATCCCCTGACTCAGTTATTTTTAAGAGCCCTATCTAGCTCTCTCTTGAAAGCATCCAGAGAACCTGCCGCCACCACCCTCTTGAGGCAGAGAATTCCACAGACTCACAACTCTCTGTGAGAAAAAGTGTTTCCTCGTCTCCGTTCTAGATGCCTTACTCCTTATTCTTAAACCGTGGCCCCTGGTTCTGGACTCCCCCAACATCGGGAACACGTTTCCTGCCTCTAGCGTGTCCAAACCCTTAACACTCTTATATGTTTCAATAAGATCCCCTCTCATCCTTCTAAACTCCAGAGTGTACAAGCCAAGCCGCTCCATTCTCTGGGTGAAAACATTTTTCCTCATCTCAGTCCTAAATGGCCTGCCCTTATTATTATATTATGGAGCCATATTATGAAAACACAGTGCAAATCTGGGGACTCTTCGTGCTGGTCCCAGAAGTGGATCTGCATTCATTCTTCACAATCGCTCCACTCTTTTCAATGTCTACTCCAACATCACATTCCTTAACTTGTAATTTGTACACTGTAGACGGCTCGATTGTAATCGTGTATTGTCTTTCCTCTGACTGGGTTAGCAAGCAAAACAAAACCACCGCGGTACGGGTGACAATAAACTAAACTGACCTCTGCATACCTCTAGTCTCCCTCTTCCCTCTGATATTGAGTCTGAAGAAAGGTCCCGAGCCGAAACGTCACCCATCTTTTTACTCCAGAGATGCTGCCTGACCCGCTGAGTTACTCCAGCATTTTGTGTCGGTCTTCGGAACTGAATTTAGTCGGTCAGGCAGCATCACTTGAGGTCTTGGACAGGGGGCGTTTAGGATCGGACTGTCTCTGTCTGCAATGAAGTGACTACTTTTAAATGCAGAAACTTCTCAAAATGCCGACTTAAAGTAAGTAAAATGCATCTAAAAGTAACACAAGTCAGATAATTGGAATACTGTGATTCTATGGGAAAATCGAGCAAGTTTAACGTGATTTTTTTAAAATGCTCGTCTTCTTTTTAAACTGGTTTTCAGGCGAGTCAGGCCATTAAAGGTGAACACGGACAGGTAATATTGTTCTATATCTCCCTACATCACAGTCTTTGTCTCTCGTTTCCCTCTCCCCTGACTCTCAGTCTGAAGAAGGATCTCGACCCGAAACGTCACCCATTCCCTTTCTCCAGAGATGCTGCCTGTCCCGCTGAGTTCCTCCAGCTTTTTGTGTCTATCTAAGGCAATACTTGTTGTCTAATGTTGACTCATTGTAGAGAAACAATCAACAGCAGGAGGCAGACACAAGCAGCCGGAGTAACTCAGCGGGACAGGCAGCATCTCTGGAGAGAAGGAATGGGTGACGTTTAGGGACGAGACCCTTCTTCAGACTGGTTCGGGATAAGGGAAACGAGAGATATAGACGGTGGTGTAGAGAGATAAAGAACAATGAATGAACGATATGCAATAAAGTAACGATGATAAAGAAAGCAGGCCATGGTTAGCTGTTTTGTTGGGTGAAAGCGAGAGGCTGGTGCGACTTGGGGGGGGGGGGGGGGGATAGAGAGGGAGGGAATGTTGGGGCTACCTGAAGTGAGATAAAACAATATTCATACCACTGGGCTGTAAGCTGCCCAAGCGAAATATGAGATGATGTTCCTCCAAATTGCGTTTAGGCTCACTCTGACAATGGAGGAGACCGAGGACAGAGACGTCTGTGTAGGAATGGGATGGAGAATTAAAGTGTTCAGCAAACGCGAGATCAGGTTGGTTCAGGTGGGCTGAGCGAAGGTGTTCCGCGAAACGATCGCCCAGTTTACGTTTGGTCTCGCCGACCTATAAGAGCCCACATCTTGAACAACGGATACAGTAGGTGAGGTTGGAGGAGGTGCAATTGAACCTCTGTCTAACCTGAAAGGACTGTCGGGGTCTCTGGATAGAGTCGAGGGAGGAGATATAGCGACAGTTGTTACATCTTCTGCGGTTGCAGGGAAAGGTACCTGGGGAGAGGGAGGTTTGGGTGGGAAGGGATGAGTTAACCAGGGGGTTGCCACATTTTCCAATCTCGGAAAGGGGGGGAGATTGGAAAATGTGGGATGTGGTGGAGAAACTGATTTAAAACCAAACAAAACGACACAAAGTGTTGGAGTAACTCAACCGGTCAGGCAGCATCTCTGGAGAACATGGAAAGGTGACTGATTCGGACTTCGGTTGGTTTTATACACGCTGTTAACTAACATCAAAGGAGCAATGAATCATTTTACACGACCGGTCAATTCCACAGGACAAGACCTGCACAGAAAATCAACCACGATCCAGAATAAACCCGTGCTTGAAATGACCGTGCTATCCGGCACACGTATTTTGATCCAAGTATTTATTTACAGAGCGAATATATGTTTTTGCTTTTCAGACTGAAGAAGGGTCCAGACCAGAAACGTCATCTATCCATTCCCTCCACAGAGTTCCCCCGGCACTTTTGATTCCGTTTGGACTTTGTATTGCATTCAAACGGATTGGTTATGAAAGGCCATTGGGTGTATGTGTCATCCACGCGAACGCAGTCAAAGAAACAATTATAAATAAGTAAACAAGCAAATAAATACACGCATAAATAAATAGATAAATAGATAAATAAATGGCGCGGGCAATAAAAAATAAATAAATACGTGAATACGAGATAGATAGATAGATAGATAGATAGATAGATAGATAGATAGATAGATAGATAGATAGATAGATAGATAGATAGATAGATAGATAGATAGATAGATAGATAGATAGATAGATAGATAGATAGATATAACAACTTACAATCCAATGGGATGAATATTGATGAATATTGATTTCTCCTTCAAGTAAACATCGTATCCCCTCTCTCTCCGTC
Organism: Raja brachyura; assembly: GCA_963514005.1. Next base: position 4,154,889 of record OY740812.1, on the reverse strand, counting down.
CCTCCCCACCCTAGTCGTCGTACTAGTTTCGTGTCGTCCTATTGATTTTCAGTGTCTATATAACTGGTTATCACCTATCTCACAGCCAACAATGGACCATTGTGGGCTCGCAATTTCCTGTGTTATCGTTGGGCGTTGCTTCTTTTGCACACCTTCCATTCATTTGTCCCATACCTCTAGTTTCCTTCTCTCCCGACTCTCAGTCTGAAGAAGGGTCTCGACCCGAAAAGTCCGTTCTTGTTTCACCCTCCGCCGGTGCTCCTTGGCCTGCGGCTTGTTTCCTGCATTTTGTAAGTAATGAAAACACAAAGAACTGCAGATGCTGATTTGCCAAAAATAAAAGTCACAAAGTGCTGGAGTAACTCAGCGGGTCAGGCAGCAATCTCTGGAGAACATGGACAGGTGACTTTTCAATGAGTGCTGGAGTAACTCAGCGGGTCAGGCAGCAATCTCTGGAGAACATGGACGGGTGGTGGTTCTCAACAATCTGAAGAACGGTCTCGACCCCAAACATCACTCGTTTCCTTCTCTCCAGAGACGCCGCCAGCCCCGCTGAGTTACTCCAGCATTTTGTGTGTATCTTAGGTGATGTCTCGGGTCGGTACCCTTCTTTGGAGTCTGAAGAAGGATCCCGACCTGAAAAGTCACCTATCCATGTTCCCCAGAGATGCTGCCTGACCCGCTGAGTTACTCCAGCACTCATTGAAAAGTCACCCATCCGTGTTCTCCGGAGATGCTGCCTGACCCGCTGAGTTACTCCAGCATGTTGTGTCTTTTTCGTCACAATGAAGAAACATTAATTTTAATGATAAAAGGCTGATATATATTTATGTTCGTGGTTTGGAATGTAAGCTAAAAATGTGGGTTGGGTTGTTCGCCTCGACCTCCGTGTCCCCTGGGCCCGAAAGCATTTCTGTTTTCCATTATAGTTGTTCTGGAGAACCGCGTCCTGAATCTCATGTAAAAGAAAGCGGCTGTGGGGTGCCGGCACGGCAAACAAAATCCATTGCAGATCCTGAAAGAGATTGATTCATTGCATAACGTATCAGTATCTGGCCGCGGATGTTTAGAGTTAGTGGCAAGACTAAAGTAAGACATGTTCCCGAGTCGTGTTGTGATATATCCAGTGATGTTTCATTAGAGGCACCCATGATAACTATCTCCGCAGCTGCTGTCATTGGAAACACACACACACACACACACATGCCCAATCATTCACTCAAACACAGACACACACACGCACACATTCACACACACACACACACACACACACACACACACACACACACACACACACACACACAGACACACACACACACACACACGCACACAGACACACAGACACACACACACACACACACACACACACACACACACACACACGCACACATTCACACACACACACACACACAGACACACACACACACAGACACACACAGACACACACACACACACACACGCACACAGACACACACACACACACACACACACACACACACACACACACACACACACACACACACACACACACACATGCCCAATCATTCACTCAAACACACACCCACACATCTACATCGCGAATCAAAGAAAACAACATGGTGATATCAATCTATATACTATAGACAACAGACAATAGACAATAGACAATAGGTGCAGGAGGAGGCCATTCGGCCCTTCGAGCCAGCACCGCCATTCAATGTGATCATGGCTGATCATCCCCAATCAGTACCCCGTTCCTGCCTTCTCCCCATATCCCCTGACTCCGCTATTTTTAAGAGCCCTATCTAGCTCTCTCTTGAAAGTATCCAGAGAACCTGCCTCCACCGCCCTCTGAGGCAGAGAATTCCACAGACACCACTCTCTGTGAGAAAAAGTGTTTCCTCGTCTCCGTTCTAAATGGCTTACTCCTTATTCTTAAACTGTGGCCCCTGGTTTGGATAGACACAAACTGCACGAAGTATCTCAGCGGGTCAGGCAGCAGGTCTGGAGAAAAGGGGTGGGTTTCACCCGAACCGAAATTCATTTTCTCCAGAAACGCTGCTCGATGCGCTGAGTTACTCCAGCACTTTGTGCTTATCTTTGATATAAACCAGAATCTGCACTTTCAATATAGCTTCTTCTCTGGGACGAAATTGAAAACACATTGGGCCAAAGAACTACCTTCAGTTCCTGGACCTTCATGATGGTGTAACCAATTAGCTACAGAATACATCTGTCCGTGGATTAAATTCCATTGGATTATTAGTTGGAGGTTGTCTATTGTCTATTGTTTCAAACTAAATATCGACTTCCTGTCAACCTCAAAGACGCCAACCTGGTGCAATGTAATACCATCTCTGAACAGGTGGCTTATCCGCAGAGGGCGGCTCCTAGTCTACGCCTCACGCTCGGTCCTAATAAACTGGTATAGATGGAGTTAGCACAAATGTCCCTAAACCCGGAGTTTCCCCCACACACCAAACACTTGCTGGTTGGAAGGTCAACTATCCACAGTGAAATCCCCCCTATCGGGTGACAAGATCATCAGGGAGGAGGTAAGTCATAAATAAGGAGCAGAGTTAGGCTACCCTGCCATTCAATCAAGGCTGGTCTATCTTACCCTCTCAACCCCATTCTCCCTGCCCCCCCCCCCCCCCCCCATAATCTTTCACTCCCGTACTAATCATGTTGTCCGTGTTAACATGCATGCGAAAGAGAATAGGCTTTGTCTTTCTATGACAGTTGGGAGATCAATTTCCCTCCTATAGGTTCTATCGTGTCGTATCGTAGTTTACAGCAGAAAACAATGAGGGACGTAATTACTCTGAGAGCAGGTATAGAATGGATGGGCCAAATGGCCTCACAAGGAAATGCAGACGATGGAATCTGCAGCAAAATATAAAGTGATGGAGGAACTGAGCGGACCAGGACCAGCATCTGGGGAGGGGATGTGCAGGCGACGATTCGTGCAGGCGAGGATCTTGCAAGACTGGCCATGTTTCGGGTCGGACAGCGGAGAAGAGTCCCGGACACCATTGGTCGTCTGTCTATTCTCTCCCCAGATGCTGCCCGACCCGATGTGTTCTTCAGCCCCTTGTGTTTTGCTTGCGGGAAATGGCCTCATCGTCGTCGTAAGAGAACATCAAATAGCAGCGGGTTACACAAAAAGCTGGAGAAACTCAGCGGGTGCAGCAGCATCTAAGGAGCGAAGGAGATGGGCGACGTTTCGGGTCGAGACCCTTCTTCTGACAGCAGCGACACGGTGGCGCAGCGGTAGAGTTGCTGCCTCACAGCGCCGGAGACCCAGGTTTGATCCCGACAACGGGCGCTGTCTGTACGGAGTTTGCACGTTCTCCGCCTGACCTGCGTGGGTTTTCTCCGAGATCTTCGGTTTCCTCCCACACTCCAAAGACGCGTCGGTTTGTTGCTTTGTCAAACTTTCCCGACTGTGTGTAGCGTAGTGTTAATGTGCGGGGGGTCGCTGGTCGGTGCGGGCTCGTTGGGCCGAAGGGCCTGTTTCCGCGCCGCAACTCTAAACGAGGCCAGGCTAAGCACGGAAAGTACATGCCATCAAATAGTCCGTCATTGATTCACCTGTGCAGCAAAGTTATGACAATTTGCAACTCACTTTATTCCTTAGTATGTCAAAACATCATGTTGCCGCAGGAACAAAGAGCGGGATAAATAAAGCAGGCAGCCCTCTTGCATTCCATTGTGGAATCATAGACTCAGAGTGGTACATCGTGGAAACAGGCCCTTCGGCACAACTTCCCCACGCCGACCAACTACACTAGTCACGCCTGCCCGCGTTTGGCCCATATCCCTCTAAACCTGTCCTATCCGTGCACCTGTCCAATTTGTTTTTAAATGTCGTGATAATACCTGCCTCAACTACCTCCCCTGGCAGCTTGTGCCATACACTCACCACCCTTTATACCAAAACACGTTGCTTTCAAGTTCCTATTACAGCTTTCCCCCCCACACCTTCAACCTATGTCTTCTAGTTATTTTCTTGACGTTCCTTTCAATTAAGCATTGACCAAACCTATCCCTGTGACTCGTGGTTTAAGGTGAGAGGGAAGCATTGAGATGTAGTTGGCGTTGGCATCCAAATAATGATCTAGTGGAACTTAATCCATGGACAGATTTATGTTGGTGCACTGTTAGATTTGTGGATTGTGTTCAAGAATCCTTAGTTAACATCCATGCAGTAAAAACCCAAGTCCCTCAGTAGTAGCGATGTAATGGTCTGCGATCATCAAATGCCGACCCAGGCCTTTGCACTCAAAGATTCTCCCTTTCCATTGATCGCACTTCTTGGTGCCCATTGAACCACACGCTCTTCATCTCCGTGCGATTAACGATCAACCACCAAAGCGCAAAACACAAGGACAGGTTTGGTTTAGAGATATAGCACGGAAACAGGCCATTCGGCCCACCGAGTCTACTCCGACCAACGATCGCCGGTTTACACTAGTTCTACGTTTCCCATCCACTCCCTACACACCAGGTGGGGTGGGGGGGGGGGGGAGGCAATTAAACTACAAACCCGCACGTCTTTGGAATGTGGGAGGAAACCTACTCGTTCACAGGGAGAACGTGCAAACTCCACACCAACAGCACCCGAGGTCAGGATCGAACCCGGCACTATAGTGGCGTTGTGAGGTAGCAGCTCTTCACTGTGCCGCCCAGTGATCAGGAATAATTCGGATCCCACGGAGAACTGAAAGCAATGTCTCCGATTATGCGACAGAGGAGGGAAGCCATTGAGACTGAAGCAGTTGGAATAGATGACAGAAACCCCAGGGGCAAACTATAATAACTTTGAGCAGATCCACCCAGGTTCAAGGTGAAACACACCCTCGAGCAAAATGCTACGGCTCACACAGAGTGCTGTGGTGCATGCAAGGCCAGCCTTCACCAGGAACATGTAGACAGACACAAAAAAGCTGGAGTAACTCAGCTCATTGGAGTAACTGTGGAGAAAGAACAGGTGACGTTTCGAGTCGAAACCCTTCTTCACACTGAAGGTCAGGGTAAAGGGGAGCGAGAGATATAGACGATGCTTGGGAGAAATGAGTGTAAGATATGCAAAAAGCACCGATAATCAAGGGCATGCGGTGTGGGATAGTTGACATACAGTAAACAGACAGAGGAACTCACCCGTTCACACTAGTTCTATGTTTTCCCACTTTCCCATCCACTTCCTACACATTAGGGACAAATTACAAGGGCCAATTAACCTACAAACCCGAAACGCCGCCTATTGTTTTACAGAGAAGCTGCCTGAGCCGCTGAGTTACTCCAGCACTTTGTCTTTTACGTAAGATACCAGTCTCTGCAATTCCTTGTGTACCCCCTTTACTTCCACAGATGCTGCTTGACCTGCTGAGTTCTTCCAGCAGTTTATCTTTAGATCCAGTTTCCAGCAGCCACAGTTGGAGAGCCTCAAGAAGGGTCTCGACTCGAAACGTCACCCATTCCTTCTGTCCAGAGATGCTGCCTGTCCCGTTGAGTTACTCCAGCATTTTGTGTATATTTCCAGCATCCAGAGTCTCGTTTGTCTCGAGTCAAGAATGTTTTATTGTCACATGTACCCAAGAAGGACAAATAAAACCTTACTTGCAGCAGCACAATAGATGTGTACACACAGTACTCAATAGGTCATATAAGAAACACGACATAGTACCCCCCAGACCCCCCCACACACACACACACAAATACAAAGCCAGAAGTCCCGAGGGCAACCAAGGCACTTCATCATGGTTCAGAGTTTAGTTCGAGTTCCTAGTGTTTAACAGCCTGACGGTTGTTGGGAAGAAGCTGCTCCTGAAACTGGACGTTACAGTTTCCAGGCTCCTGTATCCTCATCTCGGTGGCAGGGGTGAAATGAGTGCATGGCCATTGGTGATGGTTTGAAGAGGCCAATGAACCGACAAGCCCTCTCGTCTTTGGAACGTGGGAGGAAACCGGAGCACCCACGGGAAACCCACGCGGTCACATGGGATAACGTGCAAACTCCACACAGACAGCTCCACGCCAGAGGCCAGGATCGAACCCGTGTCTCAGGCCCTGCCCCCCACTGTACGAGGTACTCCCGAGTAAAAAAAACATTAAACTCGTGGTAAGCACGTAGAATGTACGTAGCGGGAACGTCGGAGCTCGGGGACGTCTCTTAGCGGCTCGTAACGTTAACGGCAGGTGGTCGGGAAACGCGGTAAGCTCGGGAAGACTCGTGAAGATTTTTCAACATGTTGAAAAATGTCCACGAGAGCCCCGAGTACCGACGAGCGGCCGTTACCGTAAACCTCCGAGTTCGAATCAGGGCAAACTCGGCAGAACTCTTGAATGAACTCGTACAGTGGGACAGGGGCTTTTAGATGTTCTGCGTGAATCCTTGGTGTGGAGCCGAAGTCCTCCTGAATCTCCCCCCCCCCCCCCCCCCCCCCCCCCCACCTCTCTGCTCGCCTGGCGCCCTGAGCATTGCCCGCTTGGACTGGGCGCTTTGATTTCCATCCATTCTTTCCCCAGCCAGCAGAGTGCACTCCAGCTTTGGAGAAAGCCGGGCGAGCGGCTGTTGCTAGGGAACCGCGTCTATCCTTCCAGGAATAGCGTTCTTTTGTTCTGCGGGTGCCAGCCTTTCCCACGGTGACATATGTTCGCCTCTGCCGCCTATTTAATAGCGAGGGGATATATCGATCGGCGCGGTCCTTACTGCTCAGCTGCGCGGAGAATACAAAGAATGCGGATTCAGACCGAGTCAAAATGACCAGCACGCGTAATCCATTTCATTTTTAAAGCAGCATCTGCAGTTCCTTCTTATCCATTCACCGATGCACCGGAATATGACCTGTTTTTTTTAATGTATTCAATATGCAAATATTATCACCATTCCCCAATCATCTCGATTGGAAATTGAACATTGAAATCCCTGTTTGCAAATACAATCAAGGCAACATTGGCATTCTGTAATAATCGAATGATTTTAGTGATCTATACTCCGGCGGGTGTCTCACTTAAATGGGTTCTATTGCTATTTTTTTTCTTTTCTTAATGAAATCTCTGATGAGGAAACTGGTCATCGGTAATCGATGGATCGATTCGCCCAGAACGCGTGCTGGCAATTCTGCAGAAGGGATTTCGTGTTATCGGCAAATTGTCCTTGGAGATCGCGGGATAAGATGTAAATGGGACCCCAACCCACCCCCACCCGCGCCCTCCCATCCCGCCAGGAACCTCAGCGGAGGGGTGCGGGGGGGGGGGGGGGGGGGGAGAGAGAGAGAGAGAGGGGGAGGGAGATAGAGAGAGAGAGAGAGAGAGAGGGGGGGAGGGAAATTGGGAGGGAGGGAGGGAGGGAGAGAGAGAGATAGAGAAGGAGGGAGGGTGGGAGGGAAAGAGAGAGAGAGAGAAAGAGAAAGAGAGAGGGAGAGAAGGAGGGAGGGAGGGAGGGAGAGGGAGAGACAGAGAGAGAGACAGAAAAAGAGACAGGGACAGAGACGAGAGGCAGAGATAGATGGCGTGCAGATAATAGCTGGAATGAAACAAAGAAACGAGGGAGAGGAGAACGAGAGAGTGTGTCACGGCAGTGAAATCCATGTATTCCCGCACAACTAGCGCGTTCAGGTTTATACATGCAAGAATAAAAAATAAAAACCTTTGTTTGCGACTATGCGTCGGGGGGGGGGGGGGGGGGGTGGGTTGGTTGGGGAGCGGGATTCATTATATTAACGTCTTTAGCGCAATTCAATTCAATTCAATTGATCAGGAGAGACCGAGAGATAGGGACAGAAAGAGTATGGAAAACTGAAGTCAGTAACAGAAAATGTCAAATGGGGTTAAATCGCATTATTCCCAGCCAGAGAAACAGATCGATGGACATCATCGGCCGGCTTGAAAACGAATTCATAGGATCCCATGTAAAAATCACATTGTGGCAACAGCCAAAATCTTTAAGACTCGCGTGTGGAAAATCTATCCCTGTTATGTCTATCCTGCCTCACCCAGCCTCTTTCTGTCTCCCTCTGTCTGTCTGGTTTGTTGCCCCCTCTCCCTCGCTCAATCACTTGTCTGCCCCCGACTGCCTTTGTTTCCGTAATTTTTGGGTCCCTTTATTTTTGCTCTTTAGCCAAACAGTCCATCCATGGTCGCTCGCCCGCATTTCCCACTACCTCTTCCCCTCTTTACCACTGTTTGCCCCTCTCTATATATCGTTTTTATTTCTCTTTTTCTCCGCATACCGTTTATCCTTTAGTATCTCCTTTTGCCCCCTTTGTTGCTTCGTGTTCTGCCTTGGTTTCTGTTTGTCTGTGTGTGAATGTCTGTATTTTTTGTCTGGATGCATGTTATACATCTGCACGTGTGTGCGTGTGCGTGTGTGTGTGTGCGTGTGTGTGTGTGTGTGCGTGTGTGTGTGTGTGTGTGTGTGTGTGTGTGTGTGTGTGTGTGTGTGTGTGTGTGTGTTGTGTGTCATGTGTATGTGAGTGTGTGAGTGTATGAGTGTGTGAGTGTGTGTGTGTGTGAGTGTGTGAGTGTGTGTGTTCTGTGTGTTCTGTGTGTATGTGTGTTGTGTGTCATGTGTGTGTGTGAGTGAGTGTATGAGTGTGTGTGCGTGTGAGTGTGTGAGTGTGAGTGTGTGTGCTCTGTGTGTATATGTGTTGTGTGTCATGTGTATGTGTGTGTGTGTGCGTGTGTGTCTGTCTCTCTATCCATTCGTGCATCCATCTGTCTACCTAAGGATCTAATCCTTGCAAATATTGGCACACCTAGAGTTGCACAAAATATCAGTTCCCGTGCACACATGAAGCACTTAATTGCTGATCAATATTTTAAGGCGCTTCACCTGCCACCACCCAATTTACTAAAATGGATAATTCTACCCGGTCCTTTTTCAGTGTTTGCGGTTAACACGTTCCTAGCACATGCCTTGAAAAAGACTGGATAAAGACCCCATTGTAAATATAATATCTTGTAACAGGTTGAAACGTTTAGTGTCTGAGTCTCAAATAAGCAAACCCTTTATAAAACACCCCTCAGTTTTTACTCCACTATATACTGCTTACACATAAACTGCCAGAGATGCCACATATTAGGTAAAAACGTTCGCCTCTGCCTTCCTTTAAACAAATGGGACTAAAATAACCTAACACGGGATTAGCTAAAATTGAGGAGCTAGCCGTCTCTCTCGCGTGTTGTTTTCTAAAATAAAATGTGTTAAATCACAAAGAAAGCAATGACAACACAGATAGCTGTTTGCAGCCTTTGTGAGTTTTGTGGAAACCATGTTATTTGGGGCTGGATTTATACCATTAGAAATGTGCAGAAGATTATATTATTCGATATTCACAATGCAATGGTCCCCACAACAATTAGAAATCAGGCTAATTTTAACTTCAGGTGGCATTATATCAAATACTTTTCTATCATAATCAAATCTGGTGCATAATCAGATGCAACTGGGCAGCGCCGTTTTTGTAATTGATACATATCTAAACTGGTAAAGAATGTTATGTAATATCAGCACGCATTTTCTATTTAATTTCCTTTTCCTTCTCTTGCCAATAGGCGTTTTCCATTCCTTTCTTTGACATGCTTATTACCCTTTTAACAAACCATCCTGTGGAATAATTAGGAACAATCTGATGTGATATTGAGAGAAAAAAAAAATCAGCTTTGTTGAAATTTACTTGGCGTGGCCAGAGATCTCTGATTGAAACACTACATCTAAGAAAATGAAACAAGTTGCACGAATTTGGAAAAAGAACTCAGCTGCGAAAATTAGTTAATAAGAGCAATTAATAATGCGTTTTAATTTTGTATAATATAACAACATTGCTACACTGGCGGCGCGTGTTATGTGAAAGTGTTGCATTGAATTAGTTATTTTGAAACACCATAACATTTAAATGAAGGAATACGTCCTATTTCAACCTACTGATATAGTTTGCTGCATAATTTACAAAGAGTCTCTCTTCGTGTGTTATTACATTTGTTGTTATTTGTGGCTATTCTTTTAAATCGCGCAAAGAAGCAAATGATTACTGGACCTACTGTGTTCATAATATTTTGTGTAAAGGCACCTATGTCCAGTAGTTATCCAAGTCCAGATCCCCCATCAGAAAACACTTTAATCCCAAACGTAATCTACGTGGCGGAAGATAAGGTCTGCGGTTACGTTATTGTGGTTGAAGATGAGCTAACACAGCCAGCACCCAGTGATTTTCGTGTTATTTCTGTGGCTTTCCCTTTCACCCGGAATATATTCGCTCGGCCGGCAGTCAACGTATGAAGAAATGGGGAGGAAATAAACCAGGATGGAAACGCAGTAACAGAACTAGCTCAGTCAACCTGAAGATGAGAGGTTGATTTGAATAGAGAAGTTAAATTATCAATCATGACACTGGAGTTAGAACAAAAAATATTGTCCAACAGAAGATAGACACGAAAAGATGGAGTAATTCAGCGGGACAGGCAGCATCACTGGAGAGCACGAATGCGGACGTTTCGGGTCGAGACCCTTCTTCAGACGAACTGAAGAAGGGTCTCGACCCGAAACGTCACCTATTCCTTCTCCCCATAGATGCTGCCTGTCCCGCTGAATTACTCAAGCATATTGTGTCTATCTTCGGTTTAAACCAGCATCTGCAGTTGCTTCCTACACATATTGTTTAACATACTGGCAATAAATATTATCGACATGGTCATCACACATTCTGTATCTGAATATATTTATGCAGAATAAACCTCCTCGTGAAAACGCATTGATTAATGTTCCTATCGCGGTTTAGTTTGCAACTTATTGGCGAATACTTTCTTTGGCAGCTCGTGTTAAATCTAAGCAAGTAACTGCTGCAGATAATGAAATGTTTGTCAGTTTAAATATATGATATTATATGTTTTGACCATCAACTATCGTTTTCAATGATATAAACTGTATTAGTGTACAATGTGAAATTTGCACATGGAATTTATTGGACGAGTCTACCGGTTGAATTAACAAACATTGGTGTGAAATAAATATTAATTCCTGGAAATAACTTCAAATGCAGCTGCCATATTCAGCAACTATACAGACACAGTAGCTACTTTTTTTTGCATATCTTTCATTCATCTCTCCACATCACCGCCTATATCTCTCGTTTCCCTTAACCCTAACCAGTCTGCAGAAGGATTTCGACCCGAAACGTCACCCATTGCCTTTCTCCAGAGATGCTGCCTGTCCCGCTGAGTTACTCCAGTTTTTTGTGTCTAGCTACGAATTATTTGATGGGTTTATAATTGAAAAAAAGTGAGATTCTGCTTATTCGGATGCTCCTGATTCCTGACACATCCAACCTAGCAATTGTTCAAATGTTGCACCGAATGTGATGAAGCAGATAGTCTAAATGAGCAATATTTAAGCATAACAGTGGACAAAGTGGCTGGTAGTAATTGTGGGTTAGCAGTGCATCAAAAATTAATGCAATCAATGGCATTGAAATATGGGGAACAGCAACAATGACGAGGAGGCATTGGAAATTATTGTCACAATCAATGATAGAAATTCTATTAATTTACAATATCAAACAACACGTCAAATTTATTGGACGAGTTCTCTGGTTAGATAGAGCAAATGTTGGTGTGATATATAATATCAATTCATGGAAATGGTTTCAAACGTGACAGGAAAATTCAGCAGATTTCAACTCATATTTTAATGCAATCATCTATTTTAGAGCATTTAGACCGCACAAACATCGCTTTACAGAACATGCGGCCTGCAAACTGTAGTGTTGGGGACTGACTGAAGGAGTTTAATCGCTTTTCAAATTAAATACATTTTGAATTGAAAGAAAGAAGGGGTATTGTGCTGAAATAGACTAATAACACAAGTGAACGAAGCAAAGGCTTTGAACACAAATACACGTGTTGAAGAGCAAACTTGAACGGTCCGAATAGAGCCATGAAATTAGAGCAAAATATATTCTATTGCAATTCAGAACCAAGACAACTGTATTCGGTTAATGCGAATCACATAGTAATGATCTGTAATGGAGGTTTCATTAATAACGTTAAGAAGCAGAGGTATAGTTCCAGTAAAATTAAGTTCGATTATTTCCAAGAGCCCAACGACTACACTGCTGCCTAAGGAACAAAGAGGGACCAGATCAGAAGCATAACATTTCGTGCTAGGCTATCTAAGCGAGGTTGCTTTTAGAAGGCAATTTCAAAATGGCTGTGTTTTATATATTAGGACACAATTGTTCGGCGTAAACAAATATAATACAAGTCTGGGCAGCAATGTTGACGCTCATGTCCACAATGAATTTGAATTAAAAAATAAAGTTAAGGTAAAACGTACCAAACATGTTACACCTTTATAACTCAAACTGTGGCGTCAAGATGATTACATTTACAATTTCGGCAAATGAGACTATTATTTTGAGGAGGAATCTCTTTTAAAGACCCATGATTTATGGGAACACTAATGTTCCTGTATTTGAATCCAGCGCAGAACAGACACATGAAAAGAAAACGAGGCCATAAATGCACGCATATAATTTCGAAGAAAATATTTTAATACATTTTTTTCCTTTCATTAAAGAGAACATGCACGCTACTTGTAGGAACAATATTAAGGATATTAACTAAAACACTGCTACTATAAATGCAAAGCTCTAAAAAAAATATCCCGTCTCCCAAATATACAAAAGCAGTACAAGGTAACATCTTCTTGATTTAATTAATGCAACATTTTCCCTTCATTATTTAAAGTGATCCAGTTTATAATTTTTCCTATGTATCTGACACTCCATAAAAGGGGTTCAGAGAAAAATGTTGGAGCGTCCCTGGGTGGGCTCGAACCACCAACCTTTCGGTTAACAGCCGAACGCGCTAACCGATTGCGCCACAGAGACCAACTGGCTGTCATCGCTTGCGAGCACTGTATTAGTGGAATAACTCCTTCCCTTCCTGTTTGCTGTTAGCAATGGGCGGATAAACAGGAAGACGATTACTTAATAACCATTTAGAAATTGTGTTCAGTGCATTGCAAGTCTAAACGGTGCTGAAGCACATTAACCCCTTCGATACTGATGGGCCGAATGGCCTAATTCTGCTCTCACGAATGTGTGCAGTCCCTACAGCGTGCTATATGCTTCATAAAAGCAGTTGCAGTTGCACTTTCTTTACTGGGCATCAAGATCTTTACATGCACTAAATTGATCACACAATTGCATTGCTCGGTGGAGTTTCGACGAGACCCATTTTTAAAGAAACATTAATTTTACAGAAAGTCTAAAAAAGCTAAAAAAAAGAAACCTCATGGACATTAATATGAGTTTAAATCATGATTTCGATCATCATTGGCATTTTTAAACAAAACATAAATTATTGTTATCTTTAACCAAATGAGCAAAAGATGAATTATTTTGACCTAACGGAAATTAAAAACACTGTTGCACTTCATTTAGAACAGGGTCATTTGAATGGTGAGCCATGAGAGAACAACTGAACAAAGGACGTAGACCATGGAAGAGTACAGCACAGGAACAGGCCCTTCGGCCCACAACACCTGTGCTGTACATGATGCCAAGTTAAACTAATCTCCACTATCTGCACATGATCCACATTTCTACATTCCCTGCCCCATATCCACTTGCCTGTCTAAAAACAGATAGACACAAAATGCTGGAGTAATTCAGTGGGACAGGCAGCATCTGTGGATAACGGGAATGGGCAACCTTCTCGTCGAGACCCCTCTTCAGTCTGAGGTGCCCAGTGTGTCCAAAGGCCTCTTAATCTGTACTATCCTACCTGCCCCTACCATCGCCACGCACGAATTACATCTTAATTAATTGTTGTCCCTCGTATGTTAAAGTTCCGTCCTCTAGTCTTTGATATTTCCACCCTATGAAAAAAGGTTCTGAGTGTCTTCCCTATCTATGTCTCTCATGATTTTATATTAGCTTTTCAGCTTTCCCGAATGTTCAGATATTGAAAAATATTAGTGTTTAAAGGGCCCTAGTGTATTTGCATTTGTAAGGTTATATGCAGGTGTCATAGAGAGAATCATAGTCATACAGCGTTGAAACAGACCCTTCGGCCTAACTTACCCATGATAACCAGCATGTCCCATCTACACTAGTCCTACCTGCGTGCGCTTGGCCCATATCCCTCTAAACCTGTCCTATCTTTGTACTTGTCTAAATGTTTCTTAAGAGTTGGGATAGTCCCTGCCTCAACTACCTCCTCCGGTAGCTCGTTCCATACACCCACTAGCCTTTGTGTGGAAATATTTCCCCTCAGGTGAAGGTGAAACAAACCCTCATGTGGCAAAACGCACAATGGGGTTAATTGCCATACGATTTGATTACAATTTTAGGGGGGTCTATTCCACTTATGACAGGGCCCTGGTGAGATGGGTCTTGGGGCATTTGTGCACAGGTCTGAACTTTCTTCTCAAGCAAGGACATACTCGCCGTAAAGGAGTGCATGGACGGTTTGGAGGCACAGAAGTTGCAAGATCTCGCCCCGAAATGTTCACCAATCCTTTGCCTCCGTAGATGCTGCTGGACCCGCTGAGTTCTTCCAGCATCTTTATTTCGAGAGGGAATGTATACAAAAACAGGGATGTATTGCCGAGGCTCTATAAGGCGCTGGTCAGGCCGCACTTGGAATATCGTGAGCAAATGTTGTGCACCATATATGAGGAAGGATGTGCTGGCTCTGGAGAGGTTTACAAGAATGATTCCTGGGATGAACAGGTTAACATATGATGAGCGTTGGACGCCACTGGGCCAGTACACGTTGGAGTTTAGAAGAATGAGGGGTGACCTCGTTGAAACGTACAGAACAGTGAAAGGCTTGAATAGATTGGAGAGGATGTTTCCACTAACTGGAGAGTCTAGGACTAGAGGATATAGCTTCAGAATTAAAGGACGTTCTTTGAGGAGGGAGATTAGGAGGCATTTCTCGAGTAAGAGGGTGGTGAATCTGTGGAATTCTTTACCACAGAAGGCTGTGGTGCCCGTCAGTGGATGAGGCAGAGATAGATAGATTCTTGATTAGTACAGGTGTCAGGGGTTATGGGGAGAAGGCAGGAGAATGGGGTTAGGAAGGAGAGATAGACCAGCCATGATTGAATGGCAGTAGATTTGATGGGTTTAATGGCTCAATTCTGCTCCTGCCACTTTGTAGCGAATATTCCACAGATGGAATACGATCGTGGCGATTTTTTGTCGAACGAAAATAAATTAAGCAGACTGCGCGTGTTGGGACGAGAGATGCATGAATTGAAACACGGGGCTTGTCAAGATTGGTGTACAAGGGTTATGTTTATTTAGCTGTGGTGCCTAGAACCAAGGATCACAGTCTCAATATAAAATGTCAGTCATTCAGTGCAAAGATCAGATGAAACCTCTTCACGAAGAAGGCCGTTGGATTATCTACCCAAGAAGATTATGGATACTCCGTCACAGTGTTTATTGGATAAATCGATAGATTTCTGTTTATGTGTCAAGAGTCAAGAGTGTTTTATTGTCATACGTCCCAGATAGAACAATGAAATCATGGGATATCTATTTGAAAAGGCAAGTAGTGCTCCAGTAAAATCTTACTGCATGGCGGAACAGTCATTAGAAGTTGATTTGCCTGCAGAAACAAGGAACAGAAGGCGCTGGTTTACACCAAAAAAAAAAGACACAAAGCGCCGGAGTAACAGCGGGCCAGGCAGCATCTCTGGAGGACATGGATAGGTGACGCTTCTGGGGTTACACAAAAAGCTGGAGAAACTCAGCGGGTGCAGCAGCATCTAAGGAACGAAGGAGATAGGCGACGTTTCGGGTCGAGACCCTTCTTCAGACTGGCCCCTTGAGGAGATATCGCAGTGGAGTAGACAAAGTGTTAAAGAAGGAACTGCAGATGCTGGAGAATCGAGGGTTACACAAAAAGCTGGAGAAACTCAGCGGGTGCAGCAGCATCTAAGGAGCGAAGGAGATAGGCGACGCTTCTGGTCGGGAGCCTTTTTCAGAGTCTGAAGAAGGGATTCGGCCCGAAGCGTTGCCTATCTTCTTCGCTCCATAGATGCTGCTGCACCCGCTGAGTTTCTCCAGCTTTTTGTGTAAACCCCCAGCCATTTTCACACGATTAGCTACTGCTGCTTCCACTCCATGTGCTTTTATTTTTGCTGCATTATTGTGTTTTAGTTCACAGGTCGGTGATACAGCATCAAGAGGCAAGGGGTGTTTTGTTGTCAAGTGTACCGACAATGGAACAATGACATTATTACTTGCAGGAACTTCACAACAACGTCATACAACGCATCGATAATATGCAATGAAGACAAAATTAATTAAATTAATTAATAACGACAATACCAACTAATAACCGCGGTACAGTTCATTGCCATATCATGTATATATTATATATATATGTAGACACACACACACACACACACACACACACTATCTATATATATATACGGTTGGAGGGACATTATGCTTGCAATTTCAATAGAGGGAGAGGTGTGTGTGTATGTGCGCGTGTGTGTGCGTATGTATGTGGGCGTGTGTGTGTATGTGTGTGTGTGCGTGTATATGTGTGTATCTATATGTGTGTGTGTATGCATGTGTGTATGTATGTTTGTGTGTGTATGTGTGTATGTGTATGTGTGTGTGTATATGTGTGTGTATGTATATGTAAGTGTGTGTGTGTGTGTATATGTGTGAGTGTGTGTATATGTGTGTATGTATATGTGTGTGTGTGTATGTATGTGTGTGTGCGTGTGGGTGTGTGCGTGTGGGTGTGTGCGTGTGTGGGTGTCAACATATATGTATATGTGTGTGTATAAATATATATAAATATAAATATATATATGTGTGTGTGATTAATTTCTCCAAGGACATGCAATGGTTAACAGGAAGCCAGCGCGCTGGCTCGCAGCTGCCAATCAGCCGGCGGCTGCAGACGGATCAGGTTGCTCAGCTGATGTAAATGAATCTGCTGCTGGGGAGGGGAGATAATTGGCTGAATGGTAAAGGTAATAGATTCCACTGGCCACAGCAGCCTGAACAAAAAGGCATCTGCAATCAGTTGTGCATTGTAATTACCCACTCCCGTCCCCGACCCAGTTACCAATTGAAATAAAAACACTCGGCAAACTCGCGTCTACTGGTGGCAGAGCAAAGCAATAAAACAAGGTCTCGAATAATTATTCTGGCGTCGTTCTTGATTCCTTAATCGAACAGAAGCGGGGAATGGAGGGAGCGAGGAGAAGGGATGGAGGGGGTGGAGAAAGAGGGGGGGGGAGAAAGGGGGGGGGGTGGAGAAAGAGGGGGGGGGGTGGAGAAAGAGGGGGGGGGGTGGAGAAAGAGGGGGGGGTGGAGAAAGAGGGGGGGGAGAAAGGGGGGGGGGTGGAGAAAGAGGGGGGGGGGTGGAGAAAGAGGGGGGGGGTGGAGAAAGGGGGGGGGTGGAGAAAGGGGGGGTGGAGAAAGGGGGGTGGAGAAGGAGGAGGGGGGAAGCTGGGTGGTGAGGGCTGGAACATGGAGGGTGGAGGGACGAGGGAGTATGGGGAGATACGAGCACTTCTATAACCCTCGAGGTCCCCATCCCCCATCAGAATTCTAACACTCCCAGAGGTCGGTGGGTGGGGTGCGGGGGGGGGGGTGTGGGGAGGGGGAGGGGTGTGGGGAGGGGGAGGGGTGTGGGGGGAGGTGGTGCGGCTTGGGCAGGAGGGTGGGGTGCGGGTGCGGGGTGTGGGGAGGAGGGGTGTGGGGGGGGGGGGGGGGGGTAGTCTAATTTGTGATATGGCCGCAATGTTACTTTTGTAGAACAATTCGCCTTCAACCTATTATTTATATTTTGTATTTTAAACTTCACTGATACGACTCAATGCAAATTTCGTGCAGAGTTCCTGGAATGTTTGCTGCAGCTTCGTGCGTTTTCAATGCAGATCTGGTATTATATTGGACGCAATATGGCCATCCTTAGCTTTCTGAACATCACGCCGTTTCCAAAGCCTATTCACGCATCGGGCATTTTGTAGCTTGCGTGCTGCATCGTGTATCGTCATCATGGCGGTCTTCGTGGATGTGTAGGAAGTAACTGCAGGTGCTGCTTCACACCGAAGAAAGACGCAGAATGCTGGAGTAACTCTGCTGGGCAGGCAGCATCTCTGGAGGGAAGGAATGGGCGACGGTTCAGGTCGAGACCCTTCCTCAGACTTCTGAAGGCTGCGAAACGTCGCCCATTCCTTCCATCCAGAGATGCTGCCTCTCCCGCTCGGTTACTCCAGCTTTTTGTGTCTATCTTGGGCTCTGAAAATGAAATCATCTCGGTCTTATCAAACATAAGGTTTAGCACTAAACGCTACCAATCCCAGCTGTGGAGAGTTGTCTTGTTGTGGGATTCTGATCTTTCTTTCATTCTGGATCCTAAACCATGTATTGTGTTTATGTATATGATATATGTTGCTCATAAGTAATTTACTAAGGTTTTATATGTAATTTATTGTGTTTTTTATCCAATGTATTATATGTAATGTCGTCTTGTTATCTGGATCTTGAGTCTAATTAAAGTTTATAATAATCACCCTTTGAACCAGCATCTGCAGTTCCTTCCTACAGAATTTCGCCTTCTCCGGCTGAAAGAGCGGATTGCTAAAAGCCACGTTTACAATACGAAGGAGAACATGGCAAGGGAGGAAGGTCCTTTGTATAAACCTGTCACCATTGGTATCAGAAGCCAAACTACCTGGTGCGCGTCAAGTCATGCACCGCGCCTTGGAACCCGCGTGTTCTACCGACGTGAGACCAACTTACCGCGTCCTGCTGGTCCGGTGATTTAGGACAATATGCAGGGCATTAGACAAGGCGCTGGGGGAACTCAGCGGCTCAGGTGACAACCTTGGAGGGAAATGTCCAGGCGCCGTTTTCATTCAGGACCCTTCTTGAATTTTCAGGTCTGAAGAAGGGTCCCATCCCTTTTCTCCCGAGATGCTGCCGGACCCGCTGAGTTACTCCAACACTTTGTGTCTATCTTTGGTATAAACCAAAATCTGCAGGGGGTTTTTTTGTTTCTACCTCTTGAACCTGCTGGAGATGGTTGCCAGTTTGCACAAGACATTGGACTGGTGTGGCGCGACCTTAAGAACATCGAGTTAAGGAAACTGATGATGGACACAAAAAGCTGGAGTAACTCAGCGGGACAGGCAGCATCTCTGGAGAGAAGGAATGGGTGACGTTTCGGGTCGAGACCCTTCTGATGCAGAACTTGGTCCGAATTTCTTCACTCTAATTAATAATAAAAGTATGAATTTTGGAAACTAAATTATATCAGAAGATAGCCACAAAATGCTGGAGTAACTCAGCGGGACAGGCATCGTCTCTGAACAGAAGGAATGGGTGACGGGTGCAGACCCTTCTTCAGACTGATGTCAGGGGAGGGGGCTGGCCAAAGATAGAATGTAGGCGGAGGCAGTAAGATGTGGGCTATCAGAATATCAGAAGATGTCGGAAGCACTCGATAAATCGGGCAGAATCTGTGGGGAGAGAAAGAAAGTTAATGTTTCTTCTCATCATATCTTTGAATTATTTCTCTGCCAGAGAGCAGCAAGACACGTCCATTGTGTCTGTTCAGCTTTCATTCCATAAATGGAATTTTTATTCCGTTCCATTTCATTCATAAATTCATTCCATAAACGGAACCTCTCTGGAGTTCTGAAGAAGGGTCTCGACCCGAAACGTCGCCTATCTCCTTCGCTCCTTAGATGCTGCTGCACCCGCTGAGTTTCTCCAGCTTTTTGTGTAACCCTCTCTGGAGTTCTGCCGTCCAACCTTCGTCGACTCAAGAAAGGGTCGGTGGGGAGAGGAGCAAAGGTGGCCCAAAAGCATCAGAGTGAAGTATGTATGAAGGAACTGCAGATGAAGAAGGGTCTCGACCCGAAACGTCAACTGTTCATTTTCTCCAGAGCTGCTTCCTGACCCACTGGGTTTCACTGGTACTTTTGTGTCTATCTTCGCATCATTCACGCCCGATGAATTCTGCAATAATTGAATTATTCAACACAGAAATAGATCACATTGTCCACTCTGCCGAAGCTCATTGTTGGCAGTAGTTATCTACTTTGCTGATTGAGTGGAAGATACAGTATGGACACAGGCCCTTCGACCCATCGACCATCTACCAACCGTTATCCAACTTTCTCATCCATTCCCGCCACACTCGGGGCAATTTCCAGAGGTCAATTAACCTACAAAACCCTCAGAAACGGAGCACCCGGAGGGAACCCACGCGGTCACAGGACGAAGGCACAATCTCCGTGCACACAACACCAGAGGTCAGGATCGAACCCGGGTCTCTGGCGCTGTGAGGCAGCAGCTCTATCAGTTGTGCCACGCCTTTCTCTCTCCCCACCTTCTCCACTTTATTTTCCCTTTGTGAAAGTTGCAATTGAACCGTTTCTGGCAACTCATCCAAGATTGTCTGGCTGTTTTAAAACTCATCCTCAATATCAAGCCGTCACTCTATCTTATTATTAGTAGTGATGTCAATGCCAAATATCTTGGAACAACCCATGCCATTGTCGTCTAGTTACGACCATTGCGGTTTGAATAGCTCCTGTTCTGCACATTAAAACACGCCACGGTTAAGGGAAATTCGACATTTCATGTTTAATGCCATTTTATGGGATTTGCCAAACCCGATCCTTCCCTTCCTAACTGAAAAAGCATTGTAACTAATCGCCCCGCGTTCAGGGCAAGATTATCAGTCTCATGAAATAAGGCAGGAAATCACCCTAAAATATTTGATTTTTTTTTTGCACCGGTGTATGTAAACTGACCCTTTGCAAGAATCCGAAAGTAAAAACTTAAGGGTGTGGGGTTGGTTTGCTATTTCATTGAATTGTGTAATTGTTTTAAAAAACACAACTGCAGTTTTGGAGTATCATTTAACCAAGATAAATCTGATGACTGTGAAGTGCCATTGTGCTGTGGATTTGGGCTGAAAACCATGGGCAGTTTAGCTGGATGTGTGAACGTGATACCGCATGATATTGGAGAATGGGCTAGATTTAATTCTGCCTACCGAATCCGCGCCAACTAGCAATCCCCGCCCACTAACACTCTCTTATACACACTGGGGATAATTTACTTTTTATTTAAACCCAAGCCAATTAACCTACAAACCTGTACGCCTTTTGAGTGCGGGATGAAACCGGAGCTCCCGGAGAAAACCCACGCAGGTCACGGGGAGAACGTGCAAACTCCGCACAGACAGCACCTGTAGTCAGGAATGAACCCGGGTCTCTGGCGCTGTCAGACTCATAGAACACCAATGCACCATCCAGTAGCAACAAAGAACTTCAAGTGCCGGTTACTGCACAAAAAGACATAATGTGCTGGAGTAACTGAGCAGGTCAGGCAGCATCCCTGGAGAACATGGGGAGAAAAAGTTTCGGATCGAGACCCTTCTTCATTCTAAACTCTAAGTATATTCGTCCTCGTGTAGATATCCCTTGAACATCTAAGCTTATCCATGATCAGTCTAAAGAAGGTTCCCGACCCGAAACGCCTGTCCCTTCCCCCCACAGGGACCCGCCAGGTTCCCCCCGGCACTTTCTGTTTTGCTCAATATTCCAACATCTGCAATTCCTTGTCAATCCTGTAAGTGTTATCGCAAGGAAATAGGCAACGTTTCGGGTCGAGACCGAAGGGTCTGAAGAAGGGTCTCGACTCGAAACTTGGCCAATTTCATTCACTCCATAGATGTTGCCTCACCCGCTGAGTTTCTCCATCAACTTTGTTAACCTTCGAATTTCCAACATCTGCAGTTCTTTCTTAAACATCCTATTCGCCCTAATCGTTCCCATCGTTCTTGAGCAAATCATCTCCTGACTCCATAGAACGTCTCCGGCACAGAAGTGGCCCTTTGACCCATCGAGACCCATTGAGGGTCTTAGTTGAACAATGTCTTCAATTTCATTACAAATATCCCGTTCAGTTGCCCATTCAATTCCCCTTTGACGGTTCCAATTGATTCTGTTTCCACTACTCCACGTGGGCAGTACGTTTCTGGAGATAACTACTCTCTTGTATGAGTTCATTCCCTCGAGAGGCCCCCGGTTATTCAGTAATCAAGGTGTCTCGTCTAAAGTCAATTTTCCCGCGTTTGGCCCATATCCCTCTAAATCGTTCCTACCCACTTACGTCCAAGTAGATAGGTGTAGTAACTCACCGGATCAGGCAATATCTCTGGAGAAAAATAACAGGTCGAGACCCTTCTCCAGACTAAGAATCAGGGAAAAGTGAAACGAGAGATATAAAAGGAACGCAGGACAAATGAATGAAAGCTATGCAAAAAGCAACGATGATCAAGGAAAGTTGAGCCCACAATGGGCCAATGTTGGTTGTGGGGTAGGTGATAACGAGTTGTACAGACAGCGAAACTCAACAGGGCGACAGTGAAGCATGTACGAAGACCCATCCCAGTGTCTTTTAAATGCTGTTATAGTATCTTCCTCAATGACCTCCTCTGCCATGTGTCCGCGCCCTCTCGTTTCCTCCCGAATAGCCTGAAACTGCTCCTATAAACTATGAACGTGAACCGACAGTTGTGGGTGGGGACCCTTCTTCAGACTGATTGCGGCCACGCCTTGACTACTGTCATGACTCATGCATCCAAACGCGACGATGGAGCTCAGATTAATGATAGTTATAGTAATTAGATGTTGAAACTCTCCAAAACCGGGTTACTAAGTCAGCAACCACTCCACCGCACATGGTTCCACCGGTAATTGACAGAACTGTCTACGTCGAGCATGTACAACCTTTATCATATCGGAGATAGACTCAAAGTGCTGGAGTAACTCAGCGGGACAGGCAACATCTCTGGAGAAAAGGAATGGGTCGGAACTCATCTTCAGACTGCTATATAGACTTGTATAATATCGCTATCATTTCGTAGTCTTGAGTTTGCAAAATCGAGGAGAATAATCACAAAGAGTGGATTTCACTGTTAATAACACATTTCCCCAATTACAGATACATTCTCAACGACATTCCCTGAAGCTGGTCAAATTGGACTAGCTTATCCGAGTGCCAATAATACAGCATAACCGTATAAAATATCTAATATTTGCAACAGCGGCCACTTCTACAGACAAGGCAGTACCTCAAAGATAGATACAAAAGGCTGGAGTAACTCCGCGGGTCAGGAAACATCTCTGGATAAAAGGAACGGGTGATTTTTCGGGTCGAGACCCTTCTTCAGACTGAGAGTCAGGGGAGAGGGAACCGAGAGATGTGAAAAGGTACATAGAATAAATGAATGAAGGAGATGCAAAAAGACAGATCGAAGCCAAAGCCCTTCATGGTCATTAGTTTCAAGCCCGACAGACAACATGGTTTGAATTTTAAAGCGATGAGCGACACTAAAAGCTGGAGTAACTCCGCGAGCCAGGCAGCATCTCTGGAGGAAATGGGAAATATGACGTTTCGTGTTGAGACCCTTCTTCAGACTGAGTCAAGGTAAAGGGAAACGAGATATATTCGGTGATATAGAAATATATAGAACAAATGAATGGATTATACGTTTAAAAAAAAAGTTACGATGATCAAGGTAACGGGCCATTGTTAGCTGTGGGCTTGAGGTAGCTCTGGCCTGGAATTCCCGCTGTGGTAAAAATGCTACTTGGTTTAAACCTCCCACATATATCTCGTGACCTCCACGGCTATTAAAAAAAAAACCATTGAGGTACCTACCATAAATCGGCAGGGAAACACAATTAACATTATCACGTTCGTATCAAATTTCAAATTCCTGAAAATATTTTCAATTAGAACAAAAGAGAGCCTTAACCACGGTAAATATTAAACTTTAATGGCATGATGACATATACTGTGGCAGAATTTTGCAATGAAATCAGGAATTTCCTACATCTAAGATAGACCCAAAGTGCTGGAGTGACTCAGCGGGCCAGGCAGCGTCTGTGGGGGACAAATAATAGTTGACGTTCCCGGACGGGAGCTCTGAAGAAGGGCACAGACCCGAAACGTCACCTATTCCTTTTCTCCATAGAAGCTGTCTGCCCCGCCGAGTTACTCCAGTATTTTGTGTCTGTTTTGGGTGTAAAGCAGCATCTGCACTTTCTTCATGTACATTTCTTCTGATGCGTTTTGTTTCGTAGAGGGGGCATTAGATCAGATCAGTGATACAGCACGGAAATAGGCTCTTCCGGGCCCACCGGAGATAGACACGAAGTGCTGGAGCAACTCAACAGGTCAGGCAGCACCTCTTGGGAAAAACGGATGGGTAACGTTTCCGATCGGGAGCTCTCAAGAACGGTCCCGACCCGAAACGTCACGCACCCTTTTGTTTCCGCAGATGCAGCCTGATCCATTGCGTTACTCCAGCAATTTGTGTCTATCTTTGGCATGGACCAGCATCTGCTGTTTTTCCTTTTACCCATCAGCCCACCGAGTCCATGCCGGCCGGCGATCGCCGTTCAGGCCAGAGGCAATTTTACAGAGTCTAATTAACCTACAAACTAGCAGGATTACAGAAAGAACGCGCAGACTCCACACAGACAGCACCAGAGGTCAGGATTGAACTGGGCTCTCTGGCGCGGTGTTGCTCTTGTTCCGCTCGCCCCATTTGCACCTTCCAGTATTTTATATCGCGTAATTTGCGCTAAAGAAGCGGCTGATTGGAATTCCAATGTAAATAGCGATCGATTTGGGAATCTTAAATTGTGGACGGACGCCTGGAAGGACGGAAGAGTTGCTGGGTGCATACCGGTAATTCACCAAAGATTGACACTGAGCTATTTAAATGATATTAGAGTTGACGACCAAAAACATAGTCAATGCAATTAATTATTTTAAATTACAATTTCAGAGTAAGGAATAATTACATCTTGAGAGGGAATATTTGTAACTTGGAGTCTTGGCAGCCGCTTAACTTTCGTTTCGTTTAGAGAAGCAGCATGGAAACAGGCCCTTCGGCCCACCGAGTCCACGCCGACCAGCGATCCTCGTACACCTGTACACTAGCACTGCCCTGCTCCACACGAGGGACAATTTACAATTGTTACCGAAGCCAATTGGTCCATAAACCTGTACGACTGTGGCATGTGGGAGGAAAAACGGAGCACCCGGAGAAAACCCGGAGAGAAACCCACACGGTGACGGGGAGAACCTACAAACTCCGCACAGACAGCACCGGTAGTCAGGATCGAACCCGCGTCCCTGGCGCTGCAAGTCAGCAACTCTACCTCTGCGCCACCGTGTTAGGCGACTAATTAAAAATGAGCATTCTGAGACTAGCGAACGTGGCAACGTTAGAGAGGGCGCGGTAACGCGGTGGCGTTTTAAAATAAGGACGATTTTTTTCTTCCCAATGGAAGCATAGTTCAAATAGAATGGCGTGTTGGTCTGTCGGCGCAGCGGCGAAAGCTGCTCGGTATGGCAACGGACATTAACGTTTCGGACAACGAGTTCACACGTGGTCATGAAGCGCACGATAAAATGGTCAAGTGTGGAGCAATGAAAGACAGAGTAAACAGTCTTAACCTCAGCTCCGCTATAGGAACTTTGGTTTTAACAGCGTGGAGATGAAGGCGGGTGATACCATGGGAGTGGTGATAGGGATGGGATGGATAGATGGTTAGAACAATATATTGGCACAAATATTACATTCAAGGCAAGTTTGTGAACGGCCTGTTTCAGTGTCGGAGCCACAGCGGGGAGAGGGGTTGCATCTGTTGCTGGGGAATTGGGTTTGGAGCAGAGACTAACTGCTGTGACTTTGCTTCTATCAAATATGGTCTGAGCAGCATGTTAGCATGTTTAAGACCAAAGAAACAGCACGAAACTAGAACAATGATCGCGAGAGTAGATATCCACCCAGCATCTATCCCCGTCCAACCCCCTACACGTCTGGAAACCAAGAACTGCAGATGTTGGTTAATACACGAGAGGCCACAAGGTTGCTGGAGGTACTTAGCAGGTCAGACAAACATTCACACTGAAGAAGGGTCTCGACCCGAAACATCACCTATCCATGTTGACCTGCAGAGTTATTCCAGCACTTTGTGCCCTTGTGTATTTTACCCAGTATCTACCCTCTTTGTCCCGCTGTTTATTCATTGTGTATGAAGGAACTGCAGGTGCTGGTTTACACCAAAGATAGACACAAAATGCTGGAGTAACTCAGCAGGTCAGGCAGCATCTCTGGAGAGAAGGAATGGGTGATTTTTTTTTCCTGAGTAATAGATAATAGACAATAGACAATAGGTGCAGGGGTAGGCCATTCGGCCCTTCGAGCCAGCACCGCCATTCAATGTGATCATGGCTAATCATCCACAATCAGTGCCCCGTTCCTGCCTTCTCCCCATATCCCCTGACATCGCTATTTTTAAGAGCCCTATCTAGTTCTCTCTTGAAAACATCCAGAGAAGCAGCCTCGACCGCCCTCAGGGGCAGAGAATTCCACAGACTCACAATACTCTGTGAGAAAAAGTGTTTCCTCGTCTCCGTTCTAAATGGCTTACCCCTTATTCTTAAACTGTCGCCCCTGGTTCTGGACTCCCCCAACATCGAGAACCCTTCTTCAGAAGAAGACACGTTCTGCAGAAGGGTCTGGACCCGAAACGTCACCCATTGAGTTTGATTTGATTGCTGTTATGATTCGATGGGTAGCATGCAAAGCAAAGCTTTTCACTGTACCTCGGTACACATGACCATAACAAAGCTACACCCAGAGGTAGAGCCAGACAAATTGGTATTGGATGGTGCAGGGTGTAAATGAGAAATTGGAGAAGGTAAGACGTAAATACATGAATAGACCATCAGAACATAGGAAGCCAGAGCGAGACTAACTCAGCCTGTTCGCCATTCAGCAAGAACTGGATTGGTGTTGTAGTTGGTCGCCATTCCTAACACTCTCCCACCCCCCCCACCCCACACCACCATCCCCCCCCCCTCCTCTCCCCCCGCCCCCCGCCCCCCTTGCTCTGCTTCGACCTGGTATCTACTGATTATATTCTAAATGGGTCCAATGGCCGGACACCCTTAACCCTCCGATGCAGAGCAATTGGAAAGATTCCCCACGTTCCCAGTAGAGGATTTTCCTTCCACGGTTCAGTTCTTACTTTGAGAAGGTGGCGCCTATGTCCAGACTCCTCAGTCGGGCCAAGTATCCTGATCTCTACCTTACCGACTAGTTACACAATATGCCGCCTGCCAATGGAAGATCTTCTGTTCAACAATATTCTTCCCGACAGAATAAAGTGTCAAATATTATTTCCGTCTAGGAGCCACCTGCTTGGACTCAGTCATAAGAATGTTAATTAGGAGTGTGCGCCTCAAACATACAGCGACAGGTGAAACAGCGATTTAGTTCTTTTCCCCCGAGGACTGTGAGAAAAATGCACAGGGATTGAGAAAAATGCACAGGGATTAAACCCAATGTTTAAATAATAACATATTAATTTCGCTGCTGTGACATGTTGCTGTGATGTGTTGGAACAAACACTGGCAGGTCATGAGCAGTAAGGAACTGCAGGTGCTGGTTTACACCGAAGATAGACACACAAAGCTGGAGTAACTCAGCGGGACAGGCAGCATCTCTGGAGAGAAGGAATGGGTGACGTTTCGAGTCGATACCATTCTTCAGACTGATGTCGGTGCAGTTAACGGTACATAGACAAGGAAGTGTAAGGTGTGAAAATAGGACAAAGGGAATGCAACAAATCAATGGGTTTGTTAAATCAAAATCTGAAGAAGGGTCTCGACCCGAAACGTTAGCTATTCCCTCTCTTCTGATCCATTTTCTGGGTTGAGAGAGATGGGTGCGCAGGTGTATTAATACTAGCTGAATTAAATAACCTATCAGCGAGGAACCTACCCGTAAAATGGAACATTTTTTGCTAAACAAAGGCCACTGATTCTGAAGAAGGGTTCCTAACCGAACCCTAGCTTGTCCAGTCCGTCCACAATGTTGCCTGACCCAATGGGTTCCTCCAGCACTTTGTGTTTTGTTCTGATTGCAGCATCTGCAGTTCTTTGTGTCGCGCTGTGAAAATGAACACTCGAAAATCTTCGCGATGTGTAATCAGAGAGCGCTGTGCGTTCTCAACAGGCCAGGCAGCATTGATGGGGAGAAAAGCAGATTTAACACAACAGGTTGAAGGATTTTAACCAGAGCTGAGTCTGGTTAGCGATGTATCTCGTTGTTCTCTGTCATATCTACTGGCCGCGCCATTCACCCCTCAACACCTGGATCAGTTCATCCAGATGTACACGGTGGCGCAGCGGTAGAGCTGCCCGCCTTACAGCGCCAGAGGCCGGATTCGAACCTGACCACGGGGCCTGTCTGTCTGTGTGGTGCTTGCACACTCTCTCTGTAACCGCGCGGGTTTTCTCCGGGTGATCTGGTTCCTCTCACACCTACGAAGACGTGAATTTGCTTCTGTAATTCGTCCCAAGTGTGTAGGATAGTACTGGGAATCGCTGGTCGGCGCCGGCTCGTTACCCCGATGGGTCAATTCCGCGTTGTTGTCCCTGTGGAATCTTTCATTTGAACATTCGTACGTTCATTAAACTTTAAAATACCGTTGTGGTGTGGCATTAAAAATCTACATTAATCAATGCCGAAGCACATGGAGAACTCGGCGGGTCAGGCAGCATCTGTGGAAGGAATGGACAGGTGACGTTCGGGTCGGGACCCTTCTTCGGACTCAAATAAATCAAGCTATGTCTATATACATCACTTGGATCAAGTTGAGCCAGAAAAGGCTGTGTTGACAGAGGAAGATAATGTCTGGAGCCATAAATAGCACGACTGTTCTAACACGTCGAAATATTTCCGCCTTGCAGAGACGTGTGGCTCCGTTCCTGGCACTCGCTGTGTCTAAACAGCGAGCGCTGGAAATGGCCGACCCAGCACAGAAGCTGCAACACACGCCGTGCTCACATTATTCCACAACCCCCGGGTTTAAATTACACGCAATGACTCAGCAGCGATTCAGAACGCCGTTTGCTTGGATTTTTAAAAAAAACTGCTTTGGTTTGCTCAGCAAATTAAGTCGGACTAATGTCAATTTGGAAGAAGAGCGTGTAATCACTCCCGAAGGAGCCTCCGTACGTGGAATGTCTTGGCAGGCAGCTACTGAACAGTGAAAGACACAGCGGCTCTGCGGATTCAGTGCATTGTACTTACCGCCGGCTTGGAGGTAGAATTGGGAACATGTATTGCAACAAAGAAGGCTCGTTTTCAGAATTAATTGTGATCTTTGTTTGACCATCTTGATGGGAAATCATTTAATGGTGCAATGGAATAAAAATCGCCCCGAACGCTGGATACAATGAAACAATAACAATCACTCATTTAAACCTTTGCACGATGCAGGGGAAGAGAAAGATAGATTCTTGATTAGTAACGGCGTCAGGTGTTATGGGGAGAAGGCAGGAGAATGGTGTTGGGAGGGACAGGTAGATCAGCCATGATTGAATGGCGGGGTAGACTTGATGGGCCGAGTGCCCTAATTCTGCTCCTATTAGGTATGAATAAGAAAATCATGGTACTATTTCCATCTTATTCCTAGTCCGGTGGGCAGGTAGAAAATAAACAAAATATTATGGCGAGCTCAAAAGAACAAATGCAAATTCTACAAGTCTAATGTATACATGCATATCCCCGCTTATAGTAACGGCCACATCAGCACGAATAAGTAGAAACAAGAACCGCAGATGCCAGTTAATACAAAAAAGGACACAGAGTGCTGGAGTAACACAGCGGGTCAGGCAGCATCTCTGGAGAACACGGATAGGTAACGTTTCAGGTCGAGGATATCCCAGAACAATGTTTGGCGTGCGGTGTGCAAGTAAATACGCAAACCTGTTGCCCTCGCAAGACAGACGGCTATTTTATATCGCATTGAAGACAGCCACAAAAAGCTGGAGTAACTCAGCGGGTCAGGCAGCATCTCTGGAGAAAAGGAATAGGCGACGTTTCGGGTCGAGACCCTTCTTCAGACTGAAAGGGGAGAGGGAAACGAGAGAAGTGAAAAGGTACAAAGAAGAAATGAATGACATTTCTGCAAAAGGACAAATCAAAGCCAGCAGCGATGATCAGTGAAAGGTGGAGCCCACAACGGTCC
Organism: Raja brachyura; assembly: GCA_963514005.1. Next base: position 4,124,777 of record OY740812.1, on the reverse strand, counting down.
ATTGTTGGCTGTGGGGAAGATGACCACGAGTGATACAAATAGTGAAACTAAGCAGGACGACAGTAAAGCCAGTTGGACAACCGGGCAGGAGAGAGACAGAGAGTGCAAGGTTACTTGTAGGTTAGAGAAATCAATATCACAATTGTTGCTGTTATTACTCGTGTCTTACAAGTTGTTATCTGAAGAATCCAAGACTCCAAAATAATTAAATATATTTCAATAAATAGTTTCGTCACGATCTCCAGCAATGTATTTCCACGATTCATATATAGTGTGAATGACAGGACAATTGAAAACCGGCGAGGAACCAATTAGTCAGCGGAAGGGCGGGTGACGGGTATGTTGCTTCGCCACAGACAAATATGTCGGTCAGTTGCTTAAAACAGAAATATACACGGCGTTGAACACAAAGTGCTGGAGTGACGCAGGGTGGGGTGGGGATGGGGGGGGGGGGGGGGGGGGGAGAGGGATAGTCAGGCGTCAATCCCTCCACACACGCTACCTGACCCACTGAGTTACTCCAGCACTTTGTGTTCTGCATAAGATTCCAGCATCTACAGTGCATTGTGTCTCCAGTATAAACGGGACAGTGGGAAGGGCACGGATTATGAATCATGATAGATTGGACCATCGTGGGCTCCACCTTTCCATAATCATCGTTGCTTTTTGCATATATTTCCATCTTTTGTTCTATATCTCTCTAGATCACCGTCCCTATATATCCGTTCCCTTTCCCCCGATTCGCGGTCTGAAGAAAGGTCTCGACAGAAATGTCACCTGTTCCTTTTCTCCATAGATGCTGCCTGACCCACTGAGTTACTCCAGCTCTTTGTGTTCGTCTATAAATACATGGTCCTTGTCCTTTGTTATTAGTATTTTGTTTTCTAATTACATTCCATTACATTTATTATTTACCGGCATTGGTTCTATACAAGAACTCCAATGTCCTTTGTTATGTGATACTTGCAGGTTGGCATAACACGCTGGAGTAACTCATCGGGTCAGCGCCTTCGGAGAAAAGGAATACGTGGCATCAGGGGTCGAGACCCTTCCTCGGACTGAGAGCCAGGAGAGAGAAAACTAGAGATATAGACGGTGATATGGAACAAGTAGTACTTGCAGGTAGACACAAACTGCTGGAGTAACTCAGCGGGACAAGCAGCATCTCTGGAGATAAGGAATGGGTGATGTTTCGGGTCGAGACCCTTCTTCAGACTGATACTTGCAATGAGAAGCCCAAAACATCATTTAAATGGTGAATAATGGGAATTTAAACCAGGTCTCAGCTTGAATCTAAATAACTGGTTATGAATATCGGATTCGATTAAGCTGTTGCACGGTGGACTTTGCAAGGCGTTGGTGTGATGAGGCGCGCCTGACTAATATTCTCGTGTTATGGGCAATACAACAGCAGGTCGCGGTCGGGTTTCAGAATGGAAGTAGGAAGTAGGAAGAGTGAGCATCGATGGTCAACATTTTAGCACGAACATTCAGGTGTACTTCCGGTTTATTTTTAAACACTTCCTTTAAAATAAAATGGAACACGTATTCTGAAGCTCCTTAGCCCTCTACAAGTGTAGGCAATATTAGAGATAGCTAAACATTTTATACCACTGTTAATTGTTTGATTGGAGAAGAGCATTCTAACAACAGCAACGGCCCAATGGTAATCCGGTGACCGTGGTTAGATTTAAAATCTCCCCTTATAACAGACGTATTATCTCTCATCGATGCCTTAACTGTTTGTCTGTCCAGCGGTTGATTAGAATTTACCCGAAACCAAGATTAATATTCGGTGTCTGAACGTTCCCTGGACCGGAGCGTTGAAGGCGACAGTCCCGCGTTCTGCGGTGGTGCGTTGGAATAACAAAGACTCTCTTGGCGGTGAAAGGGAAAACTTGCTTTTCCACAGGGCCTTTCAATGAATGTGACGCGAATCGACATTTGCAGTGGAAAATACAAATTCGATGCATATCCAGATTCGTATTCGGAGTCCACTAAGAGAAATTTTCACTGTAGCATTGGGAACATGCAAATTATGATTCCAATAATGTTCACATCAAACCTCTCTGTGAGGTTGAAAGGTGGAACTGGCGGGGTCACATCCTCCTTTTGCAGATCCACATGAGACAACGGCGAACCAACACTGTTTAACTTTGCATATAAACGGCGGCACCTCTGGCTATTCAGCAGCGCCCAGGTGCTTATTTTTATTCGTTTAGTTTTTAAGTAGAGAGACACAGCGTGGAAACACGCTCACCGAATCTGCCCTAGGGACGATTTACATTTATACCAAAGCCAATTAACCTACAGACCTGTACGTCTTTGGAGTGCGGGAGGAAACCGGGGCTCCCGGAGAAAACCCACGCAGGTCACGGGGAGAACGTCCACACCCCGTACAGACAGCACCCGTAGTCGGGATCGAACCCGGGATCCTAGCGCTTTAAGGTAGTAGCTCTGCCGCTGCGCCACAATTAGTATTGGTATTGGAATATTATTGTCACGTACACCGAGATACAGTGAAAAGCTCTTGTTTCCGTGCTATCCAACTAAATTAGATCATACTATGCCTGGGGACAATTCACCCATACACAAGTATAACGGATAGCGCAAACAGTAAAAAAAGCACACTGCAGAAAAAAATGTACAACACTGTGACGCTGCAGTTACAGAGAAAAAGTCCATGGTCCGCGACGAGGTAGGTTGGGAGATCGGGAGTACACTCTGAGTTATAGGAGGACAATTCAGCGGGGAAGATGGTTTTCCTGCGATGGTTTTCAAGTCTCCGTTCTTTGCTCGACGCGGGACGGGTGAAGACGGAATGACCGAGGAGAAAATGTGACTGGGAGCGCGGTAGCTTGATTTTGACTCAGAAACAGCAGGTCATTCCACGGAGCCAACGCTCCCCAGACAACGGTAGCCCTTAACACTTATGTACCGATTTAAACAAGGATCTGTGGAAAGCACGCAAAGTGCTGGAGTAGCTCAGCAGGTCGGGCGGTATCTCTGGAGAACATGGGTCGGTGACGTTTTGGGCAGAGACCCTTCGAGGTCACGAGGAGAACGTGCAAATTCCACATAGACAGCGCCCGAGGTCAGGATCGAACCCGGTTCTCTGGTGCTGTGAGGCAGCTGCCCTACTTGCTGCGCCATTGTGCCGCCCTGGCCCCTGGATGTTGCCTGCCTCTTGTCCAATACTCTGCTGTAGATAATGTAGAGATACGTTTCCACAGGCAAAACTAAGTGACTACATTCCTCAGCACTCATAGTCAATGTCTGCCGGGTGGGTACATGTAGGCCCAAAGGGAAATGGTAACTATCGGTTGGGAATATATTTTAGTGAGTATAAAGCGTGTGCGAGCACATTGAATGGTATCCTAGTGAAAACCCCTAATTTTGTACCACCGATAATTTCGTATCGCAGACATTGCAAATTGCCTATTAAATAATAATCTTCAAGACGTATGGGGACAACAGTTGAAAGTATTCCATATTAAAACAACTAAACACAGAGAACTGCAGATGCTGGAATATTGAGGAAAACATAAAGGGCTGGATTAACTCAACGGGTCGGCCATCATCAGTTGAGGGAATAGATGTTTCTATGCGATGTTTCGGGTCGGAACCCAATCCATTCTCTCTTGAGATACTACCTGACCCGCTCAGCTGCAACAGCTCTTGCGCTATTAAAACGGATCTGGACCCTTCTTCAGGCATTTGGAAATGGGGAAGGAAAGGCTGGAAAAGTGGACCCGTTTGATGGGTTGATTGGGAAATTCGGTGTCTGTAGTTCCCGAGACAGGGTCAAAGAGTATTATACAAAAACAGAAAACCATTGGAAACAAAATGCTGGAGAGACACAACCGGTCAGTCGGCATCTGTGGGGGGGGAATGGACAGGCAATGGTGAGGGTCGGGGCCCTTCTTCGGCATCTGCTGTTCCTTGTGTCTCCCTAATAGAAAAGTCAAAGTGCGGAAATTGGAACTCGCTAATTACAGTACCTCTTTGCCCTGCGCTGTGGGATGCGCTGGTATAACGCAAATCCATGAAGACATTAATCACTTCATTAGTTTGTAAATTGAGAAGTGAGAGGGCAGAATGAGGCCATTTGGCTCCTTAAATAGCAAACTCCAAGATTAATCTCGGATGATTCTTATCAGTGGACGCTGGCGTTCCAGATAATCAGGACAGCTGCCGCAAATAACGACGAGTGCTGGAGTAACTCAGGCAGTATATCTGGAGAACATGGATAGGTGACAAAGAGTTAAAGAAGGAACTGCAGATGCTGGAAAATCGAGGGTACACAAAATGCTGGAGAAACTCAGCGGGTGCAGCAGCATCTATTGAGCGAAGGAGATAGGCAACGTTTCAGACAGGTCTGAAGAAAGGTTTCGGCCCAAAACGTTGCCTATCTCCTTCGCTCCATAGATGCTGCTGCACCCGCTGAGTTTCTCCAGCACTTTTGTGTACCATGGATAGGTGATATTTTTGGGTCTGGACCCGTCTTCGGATTGAGGTCCTTGTATCCACAAAGCTGCTACAAAAGTGATTTTTAGGGCGAGGTGAAATTTCAATCTCAGCCAGGTTTCACGTTGGGCTGATTGAGTTTGAGTTCGGTTTATTCTCACGTGTAACGAGGGACAGCGAAAAGCTTTGAGTTGTGTTCATTTGCCACACAATAACATTCGAAATCTGAGAGAAGTCAAAACCAGTAGCAATCCCACTGCGCTATTTTGAGGAAAAGCTGGAAAACATAGAAAACATAGAAAATAGGGGCAGGAGGAGGCCATTCGGCCCTTCGAGCCAGCACCAAGTAATCATGTTCCTAAGTAATATGAGCAGAATAGGCCATTCGGCCCATCAAGTCTACTCCGCCATTCAATCGAATCATTCAATCCCGCTCAACCCCGCTTCTCCCCAGAATGCCTGACACCCATTCAGGTAATTAATTCGAAGCTGTCCTTCATTAAGACTTCCCTCGGCCCTCATATGAAGCTGCTGACTCCAGATTTACAAATGAAACAAGTATGTAAACTAACTGAGCCCCCCCCCCCCCCCCCCCCCCCACCCCCCCTTGCACCGCGGATTGTTCCAGCGTTCTATGGTAAAAGGATGGCAATAAGAGACGGATTACAAAGCTAATGAAACGCTAGTGCTGAACATTTGAAAAGAATACAGGGAACGATGGGCGGACTCAGCAGGCCGGGCAGCATCTGCACAGGGAGAAGGAAGTAAATGGCGCCTCTTGCACACACCATCAGAGGGCTGTTCTGCACATTCTGTCCTAACCGGAAGATTGTACTTATGTGTGGCGATAGTCTTGCTGACCTGTGTGCAAAAACAAAGGTATTTCACTGTAATACATAGACATATAGAAACACAGAAAATAGGTGCAGGAGGAGGCCATTCGGCCCTTCGAGCCAGCACCGCCATTCATTGTGATCATGGCTGATCGTCCCCAATCAATAACCCGTCCCTGCCTTCTCCCCATATCCACTGACTCCACTAGCCCCTAGAGCTCCATCTAACTTTGTACTAATAAAGAAACAATTGATCCGTTGAACTTTTCAAGTTGATGGTCGTCTATCATTATTGATGAACGCACTATTTCTTTCTCCATAGATGCTGCCTGACCCATTGAGTTCATCTAGAGTTTTGTTTCCACGGCTCTTTGGGTTTCTTTTTAACCCTACTTCAGCTCATCCTAACAGTTTTCCAGATCAAGCCAGAAGGGTGTCGACCGAAACGTCACCCATTCTTTCTCCCCAGAGGTTCTGCCTGTCCCGCTGAGTTCCTGCAGTATTTATATTTGTTCCATAACTCTACCATCTGCAGTTTCTTGTACCTCCGCCAAATGAATGGCGTCAATAATGACAAACAGTCCTGAGCTCATGCCGATTAACAAAGCCGCGGGCATCCGAGAAACAATATTTTGTTTTCTCTTGTGCGAATTCCAACAGAATTGAACGCGCCAACTGGGACATTTTGTGCTATGATATTCATAGTCGACCAAATGTCTCTTTAAAATGGAACTTGTAACCACTACTTCATTCAGGCATTCCCTTCTTCCATGCCAACTTCTAAGATCTTCCATCAGGCATTTTCTCAATGTCGCGTGTGTAATGTAAGTTGTATTTATTTATTTATTGGTCAGGCCATTGAGGACTGAGATGAGGAAAAAAAATTTCGCCCAGAGAGTTGTGAATCGGTGGAATTCTCTGCCACAGAAGGCAGTGGGGGCCAATTCACTGGATATATTTAAGGGAGAGTTAGATTTAGCTCCGGGGGCTAACGGAATCAAGGGATACGGGGGAAAAGCAGGAACGGGATTTCGATGATCAGCCATGATGATATTGAATGGCGGTGCTGGCTGGAAGGGCAGAAAAGACCTACTCCTGCACCTATTTTTCTATGTTTCTACGTTCTATGTTTCACATATTTAAACACCACTGTTCTGAGACTCGTTATACCCCTCATCTCTGGAGGTGGTAGTTGTAGCTATAAAGGGAAGAAGGCTATGTTACGTTTGCGTTCTGTTTTTCTGACAATATTAGGTTATTCTGGAGAAGCTTTTTTCTATATATTCATTCAACGATGTGTGTGATGTCCGGCAATTTTAACTTAGTAAGGCTGCTCTTGAGAAGGGTTCTCCCAGAACCGCGGTCGCCCTGCTGACCGTTGATAGAGAGCTCCAGGATTCCAGGTCGCATCAAGGAAGGGGGATATTTTCCAGTCAGACACAAAACGCTGGAGTAACTCAGCGGGCCAGGCAGCATCTCTGGAGAAACGGAGTAGCTAACTTTTTGGACTAAATGAGGGTCACGACCCGAAGTGTCATCTTTTCCTATCCTGCCGCGCTGAGTCACTCCAGCATTTTTGCTAGAGTCAAAACTGTTTTATTGTCATGTGTCCCAGGTAGAACAATGGAATTCTTACTTGCTGCAGCACAACAGCATATGTGAACATAGTGCACTGTAAATAATATGATAAACGAGAGAGAGAAAAATAAGTTTAGCGTGTATGTACACATAGCTAGATATATTTATCTATATATGTTTATATATATAAAATATATACATAAACTCATACTCAAAAAACAAACAAAATAGTGCAATAATAACAATAATATATTGTAGTTCAGAGCTTATATGAGGTTGCCGTGTTTAATAACCTGATGGCTGTAGGGAAGAAGCTGTTCCTGAACCTGGACGTTACAGTTCTCAGGCTCCGATGGCACTGGTGGGATGAGTGTGTGGCCAGGATGGTGTGGGTCCTTGATGATGCTGGCTGCCTTTTTGAGGCAGCGACTGCGATAGATCCCTTCGATGGTGGGGAGGTCAGAGCCGGTGATGGACTGGGCAGTGTTCACAACTTTTTGCAGTCTTTGTTCAAGAAGGAACCGCAGATGCTGGAAAATCGAAGGTAGACAAAAGTGCTGGAGAAACTCAGCGAGGGCAGTGGTGGGCAAATCACTGGATGGATTTAAGAGATAGTTAGATAGAGCTCTAGTGGCTAGTGGAATCAAGGGATATGGGGGGAAGGCAGGCACGGGTTATTGATTGGGGACGATCAGCCATGATCACAATGAATGGCGGTGCTGGCTCGAAGGGCGGAATGGCCTCCTCCTGCACCTATTTTCTATGTTTCTATGCAGTTCCCTCTGCCAGGCAATGTAGTTGTCGGCCTTTTGTATCGACGTGTCACTGGTGTCTCCCGTTTCTCTCCCTGCACTAATTTCAGCGCTGAACGGTAATTTGGACTCTGGGTTCAGTTGCGTTGTTTAGATTTCGTAGCAGAAAGTTTCAAGAGAAACCTACAAACCAATTTTCGCCCAAATGTTGATGTTGACATGATAGGATGTTGAATTATGTAGATTTAATCTGCACGTCAGTAACGCGGCACAGACGCAGGGACTTTCAATAGGTGCGATATTTAATTTATTAGATTGATTCAATCGATTGAAATATACAGCGTGGAAACAGGCCGGCCATCGATCACCCATTCACACTAGTTCTATGTTATCCTCCACACTTGGAGAGGACTAATTAATCTACAAATCCGTGCCTCTTTGGGATGTGGGAGGAAACCGGAGCACCCGGAGGAAACCCACGTGGTTCTTAAGGAGTACGTGAAAACTCGATGTAGACAGCACCCGAGGTCAGGATCGAACCCGGGTCTCTGGCGCTGTGAGACAACAGAAGGTCTACCGCTGCGCCACTGTGCCGCCCGCCGAGATGCCATCGTGCAGGTGAGAGTTGAAGCCGACTGTTTCAATAGACAATAGGTGCAGGAGTAGGCCATTCGGCTCTTCCAGCCAGCACCGCCATTCACTGTGATCATGGCTGATCATCCACATTCAGTACCCCGTTCCTGCCTTCTCCCCACATCCCCCACTCCGCTATCTTTAAGAATTCTATCTACCTTCACCGGGTGAAGCAGAGAGATGTCATCACATCCCAGTATACTTCACCGATCATCTTGATTGATTTTTGTATCATCATTGCTGTCGATATAAAATAGTCTAGTCGCCGAAAAGAACTATTTAAGAACACGTCTCCCAATAGTAATCGAGCCACGCTTTGTCCTGCCTCGTCCCGCTTCTAACTTCCCCCTCAACCCCAATAATCAGTCTGAAGAAGGGTCCTGACCCGAAACGTCACGTCGCCTTGTTCTCTAGAGATTCTGCCTGAGTTACTCCAGCACTTTGTGTCATTTCACTTAATTGTCTTAACGTGCTGAATGAAGGGCGTTCTCACATCATGCAGGGCGCCACTTAAAAGTAAGTCGCTTTTCAAGAGAAAAGTATCCTGCACATGATATCGCTTTGTGGGCCGACTCGCGTCAGCCTGTTATATATGTGTGTTATTCCAAGTACAACTTTTAACATTCCTTTTATAACTTTGTATAGTTTTGATAGACGGTTTGCGATTCTGTACCGTGGTGATGTTACATTGCCTGCGAGACACCAACGTTGTTACAATATACCTCCTTGTTAATCTTCCGAATGTTGTCCAAAGCGAAAGATACAAATCCGCGGCGACATTTACGTTGGATTTCAGGGCTGCGTTAGTCCAGTCGAGGCCGATGGGGGGAGGGGAAGCAACAGCTGTATTTTCGCTATGGCTTTAAAGCTGCCCTTCTCCGCCTGTCTCTGAAACGCTTTGTCTGTTCCTTTCGCGGAAACACAGCCCTGGGATCTCACTCACATCAATCACGCTCAACGCCGATCAATGGAAACACAGAGTTGAGCTGAAATGAACAACTGGTTTGGAAACCAGGAAGAGATTTTATTAACTTTCTGATTTTTACCATGACGTTCTCTGTCCAAACATAACAGAAAATAGGACGCGCTGTGCGGTGAGATCATCTCTTCTGGAATTGGCCCTGGGTATTGTCGCTTGTGTGAGTTTCAATGTGAATGGAATATTCTGCAACTGATTCAGTGTGTGTGGCAACTGCTCTCATGACACAACAGTTCACCACAAATCGTTGTTGCGTTTGCTGCATTGTACATTAGAGGGGAATTGTCAGTAGATATCGTTTTGGTCGTTCAACGCCTAAGCGAAAACGAATGTCTATATCTGGATCTCAGACCATGATCCAGAAAGTGCAACTTATCTTGAAGTTTATTTGTTCAGTTTCCAGATGCCATCTGCCCCCCCCCCCCCCCCCCCCCCCCCCCCCCCCCACACACACACACATACACACAAGAACAAATTCTTCCCTTGCCACTAAGCTCCACCCCGTCGGCATCATAACACTTGGAGATGAATATATATGTATATATGGAAAAACACAAGAACTCCCACTGCTAGATTGTAAGTGGTGTGATTGTCCGCAGTACTTTGGAACCATCTGTTTTATCTCACCCTCGGGAGAATGTGTGTGTGTGTGTGTGTGTGTGTGTGTGTGTGTGTGTGTGTGTGTGTGTGTGTGTGTGTGTGTGTGTGTGTGTGTGTGTGTGTGTGTGTGTGTGTGTGTTGGTGGGGGGGGGGGGGGAGAGAAGGGGATAACGTTTAGCATTCCGACAGGGAGCTGTCGACGTTGGAACATCTTCTGCGGTCAATATGTGGACGCTGCTTTTCTCATGGGCACGCGGCAATCAAAACCAGATCTCCTTAAAATCGTATGAGCGAGATTTTAAAAAAAACACACAATCTCCGATTGTTCTCCGCGGCATCTTTGCGGGAGGGCTGAATCTAACGTCATTCCGAACCAGAAAATCCATCCAGCAGGTGAAGGAAAAATAATTGATTTGCGCAGTCATTCAAAGCAAAGCAAAAATCAGGTACAAACAGACAAAGTGTTGGAGAACCTCAGCAGGTCAGGTAACATTGGCACCTGTGGAAGTAATGGACAGATGACATTTCGGGTCTGAACTTCTTCAGACTAGTTGGGAAAACAAAGCTGATACCGCCTTCCCATGTTCATAAGTAATAGGAGCAGAATTAGGCAATTTGGCCCATCAAGTCTATTCCGCCATTCAATCATGGCTGATCTATCTATCCCTCCTAACCCCATTCTCCTGCCTTCTCCCCATAACCCCGGACACCGGTACTAATCAAGAATCTATCTATCTCTGCCATAAAAATATCCATTTGCTAGGCCTCCACAGCCTTTTGTGGCAAAGAATTCCACATATTCACCACCCTCGGACTAAAGCGTTTAAGATATAAAACTTTTTTTTCCTACAAAACGGCAGGAAATTAGCATTATTATTTGGTTCACCCACAAACAATGAATTGGGAAAATTCTTGCCATATTATGTTCTGTGCAAGGGGTAAAAATCACAACATCTGATAATATGAAAAGGTTATGATCCCGACCACGGGTGCTGTCTGTACGGAGTTTGTACGTTCTCTCCGCGTGGGGTTTCTCCAAGGTCTTCGGTTTCTTCCCACACTACAAAGACGTACATGTTTGTAGGTTAATTGGCTTGTTACAAGTGTAAATTGTCCCTAGTGTGTGTAGGATAGCGTTTAGTGTACGGGGATCGCTGGTCGGTGCGGACTCGGTGGGCCGAAGGGCCTGTTTCCGCGCTGTATCTCCAAACTAAAAATCTAAAAAAATCTGAAGAAGGGTTACGGCCCGAAACGTCGCCTATCTCCTTCGCTCCATAGATGCTGCTGCACCCGCTGAGTTTCTCCAACATTTTGTGTACCCTAAAAAATCTGAAAGGAGCCTTAATCACATTACAACCGCCTGAGGCGAATGTGCTACATTCCAAAATAAGCCTCCACACTTGTCAAGAGTCAAGAGTGTTGTTTTGTCATGTGTCCCAGACAGAACAATGACTTTCTTACTGGCAGCAGCACAACAGAATATGTAAACATAACACTCTGTAAACTATTTAATAAACGAGAAAAATATATTGTATAATATTGTATGTTATGTACAAGAGTATATATATAAATATAAATATATATACCTATAGAGAGAGAGGGATAAAATACAGACATACCTTAATAGTGCAAAAAAGCCAAAACCAATGCTATGTAGCTCAGAGTTGATTTGGAAGTTGCAGTGTTTAATAGCCTGATGTCTATAGTGAAATACATAGAGAAGGACATAAAGAGCTCTCGCATTTTACGTTCATTGTCCAATGTACAATGTGAAAAGGAAGACACGTTGCAAATTGTGTGAAATATATTAGGAAAATATAGCTGTGATTATACAAGTTATGGAAGTCAACGGGCATCCGAATCTACTGCTAATCCCTGGTTTATTGATTTTATCCTATATTGTAACTTAAAACTGTTAAGTAGTTAGAATATTTTACATGTGTAATATATAGTCATACAGCGTGGAAGCAGGACCTTCGGCCCAACTTGCCCACACCGGCCAGTATGTCCCAGTTACATTAATCCAACCTGCATGCGTTTGACTCATATCCCTCCAAAGCCTTCCTATCCAAGTAACCGTCTAACTGTTTCTTAAACATTGAGATGGTCCCTGACTCAACTACCTCCCCTGGCAGAACATTTCATACACCTACCACCCTTTATGTGAAAACATTGTCCTTCAGATTCCTACTAAATCTGTTCCCCTTCACCATAAACCTATGTCCACTGGTCCTCGGCTCATCTACTCTGAGCAAGAGACTCTGTGTTAAAAAAAAAAGAACGATCTTCAAATTCCCGGTTGCCTAATATGTCTATTATAAGTAAGTTATTATCCTGCCACCTGCTTTGTTTTCCAGTGAGATTTACGGGGAATAGCAGGGTGGGGGATGGTGGGTGGACGTGGGGGTGAGGGGGGACTGTGGAATGGGGGGAGGGGGGAGTGTGGGGATGGGGGGGAGGAGTGGAGTATGGGGACTGGGGGTGGGGGTGGGGAGAGGGGGGGGTGTTGGGGTGGGGGGAGTGTGGGGGGAGGGGTGGAGTGTGGGGGGAGGGGTGGAGTGTGGGGGTGGGGGTGGGGAGAGGGGGGGAGTGTTGGGGTGGGGGAAGGGGGACTGTGGGGGTGAGTGTGGGGGGAGGGGTGGATTGTGGGGTGGGGGGGCTGTGTGTGAGTGAGTGTGGTGTGGGGGGGAGGAGTGGAGTGTGTGGGTGGGGGAGGGGATGTGTGGGGGTGGGGGGAGGGGGGGAGGTGCGGAATGGTACAGCGAGAGCAGGGGCAATGTGCAGGGATGAAGTCAGGATAGGCAAAAAGCTTATTCAGTGGCTTCAGCTTATTCCTTTTTCGGTCATTGATTATGTGAAATGGATACAGTGTTGGTTCATATTCACACAGATTGTAAATTTTTGTTCTTTTTAACGTATGACCGAAATAAACTATTAATTCATTCATTCATTCATTCATTCATTCAGGATGTCCTGTCCGGCATGGGTGGCACGCGGGTCTGATAGAGCGGAGGCCCTTCAGCTGCTCGCCAAAGTTCCATGTTGCAAAGAGCGCGCTTAAACATTTCAAATGCCAAATAAAGCTAAACCAAAAGAGTCCCAAATATCTGAATCGTCTCTGTTCCGCATTAATAACATGCTGTGCAGAAAGAAATCGCAGATGGTGGTTTACACCGAATATAGACACAATGTGCTGGAGTAACTCAGCGGGACAGGCGACATCTGTGGAGAAAAGGAATGGGTGGCATCACCCATCCATTTTCTCCAGAGGTATTGCCTGACCCGCTGAGTTACACCAACACGTTGAGTCTGGCTTAAAGAACATGCTGACTCAGCGGTTGGGAACGATATACCTTCTGTGTCATCTCCAGGAATAACTGTGTAGTCTTGAGTATCACGGTATGGTTTCCTCATTGCCCTGGGTTAGCTCTGAGCACATGTACCTGTACTAAGGCCAAGGTGTCTCTTAATGGAGAAGCCACGATTTACGCTTTCAGTTATTTTATTACAGGTAACAGAAGGCAGAATGGATAGCTTTAAGGCAGAGATAGATAGATTCTTCATTTGTACGGGCGTCAGGAGTTATGGGGAAAAGACCGGAGGATGGGGTGAGGAAGAAGAAATAGATCCGCCATGATTGAATAGACCTGATGGGCCGAATGGCCTAATTCTGCTCCTATCATTTAGGACCTTATGAACAGGAGCACATGACATAGAGTGCAGGAGAGTCTACACATTATTTAAAAAATGAATTTAATCAGATCTGCAATTCTTGGAAAATTAAAGCTTTGAAGTTGTCTTCGGTGAATATTTTGCCTTAAATACTAACCCTCAGCAGAATCTTCAATACATTTTCCTTTGAGGGAAAGGCTCCGCCGCGCGGGCTCCGATAGAACAGTTAACCCCGACCTTGGAAGCATATTACATTTAGTAGCCCGCGGAGAACTGGTGGTATAAACAATTGGCAAGTGTGTTGCACGGCATCAGGGGACAGCTTAGAAATGCGAGGGGGGACATTTGTCCAAGAACAATCTGCAAATGGTTTATGAAGTTACCTTTTTCATTTACAAAAACAAGACGGGAAGGCATCGCCCAAGTCGTTCGGCGGCCTATGGACAGCTTTTGAAGCTATAATCTTAAATAATTCCGATGTGAAGCAAAATCTTACTGATAACCCCCATATGTTGCTTTCTTTATTCATCTCAGCAGGTATAGGAACGGTAATTGGTAAAGTGCGTAGGAAGGAACTGCAGATGCTGGATTAAACCGAAGATAGACACCAAAAGCTGGAGTAACTCAACGGGCCAGGCAGCGTCTCTGGAGAGAATGAATAGGTGACGTTTCTTGTGGAGTTCATTCATCAGACTAAAATGTAATATCTCTCTCTCTCTGTACTATGAGAATTATTTTCAGAGCCTACGCTGCCTCCATCGCTCAAGCGAGTCAAGACATTTTAAATGCGAATATTATTTGCAGCAGTGTAACAGGCCCATAAACACCGAAGATAGGCACACAAAGCAGGAATAACTCAACGAGACACTCAGCATCTCTGGATAGAAGGAATGGGTGACGTTTTGCGTCGAGACATTTCTTCAGTCAATGGGTGACGTGTCTTCATACTTGCTGCCTGTCCCGCTGAGTTACTCCAGAATGTTGTGTCTATCTTCAGTGTAAATGAGAATCGGCAGTTCCTCCCTGCACAGGCCTGTAAGCGCAATACACACAGGCAATATATAATAATAAATAAAAGTTCCATTAATTAATAACCAAAATGCTATTGCAAAGGAAGTACTTAGTGCAACTCGTTGTCCTCGGTTGCTGTTGCCGTTGTGTAGTGTACAAGAGCCTGCTGGTTGCTGGGAAGAAGCTGTTCTTGAACCTGGTGCTCAAGGCTTTCAGACTCCTGTACCTCCTTTTCCATGGAAGGGGTGAAACGAGAGCTCTAAAAGATTTCCGATTCTCTTTTTACAAATGGTGCAAGTGGCCGGTTCACAAGTCACAGTAACCCAAGTCTGTGTGCAAATGCATATTCGGACCTACATCTGATTTGTATTTAGAAATCGAATTGTCAGGTGGTAGAATCCACCTAGCTCATATTAGCTGTAGGACACAAAATGCTGGAGTAGCTCAGCGGGAAAGGCAGCATCTCTGGAGAAAAGGAATGGGTGGCGTTTCGGGTCGAGACCCTCCTTCAGGCCAAATTGTAATCTGTCCCGCTCTTCCCCTCTATGTCTGTATTATGCAAACTGTCGAGGAAGTTTTATTCTCAAAGCCCACGACGCCCCCAAAGCGAAGATCCGAAACGTCGCCCATTCCTTCTCTCCAGAGATGCCGTGTGTCCCGCTGAGTTACTCCTGCATTTTGTGTCTATTTTCGGTGTAAACTGGCATCTGCAGTTCCTTCCTGCAACACCTATCAATCACCGTGGACTTGATGGACCACAACGCAAGATTATTGTTCCGCTGATAATTTCATTGCGCGATTTCAATAATAATTAATTCATATAGGAAGCAGACAAAAATGCTGGAGAAACTCAGCGGGTGAGGCAGCATCTATGGAGCGAAGGAAATAGGTTCAGAAAGGAAAATAAGCGATTGTGATGTTGGGCGGCAGCGGGGCAGCCCCCCGGTCCCGGTTCTCTGCAAATGGGGATGGTTGTTTTATCGGGAGAGGGTCACACTCACACGGCAGTGACTGAAATTACTATTCTGCTCAGCTGCACCGCGCGGGTCAGATTCAAGCACCACTGAAGGCAAGAAAAGAGGGGAGGATGGAAGCGGTTTCTTGGAGAGAAACAAGATTCAAGATTCAAGATTCAAGTGAGTTTATTGTCATGTGTCCCTGATAGGACAATGAAATTCTTGCTTTGCTTCAGCACAACAGAACATAGTGGGCATTGACTACAAAACAGATCAGTGTGTCCATATACCATTATATACGTAAATACACACATGAATAATTAAACTGATAAAGTGCAAATAACAGATTATTGACTATTAATGTTCAGAGTTTTGTCCGAGCCGGGTTTAATAGCCTGATGGCTGTGGGGAAGTAGCTATTCCTGAACCTGGTCGTTGCAGTCTTCAGGCTCCCGTGCCTTCTACCCGAAGGTATCGGGGAGTTGGCCCTAACCCTAACCCTAACCCGAACAGATGCCGTCGGCAGTAATCTGTGCAGTAACCTTGCACCGAGGCGACACTTGTATCTATCCTAGTTTTCCTACCAG